>ML777487.1:33051-61603 GCA_009831015.1 Picea engelmannii | reverse complement strand
CGCGTTGGCTGGGGCCGTGGATGTTTCCCCGTAGGGGTTTTACCACGTGAAAACATCGGTGTGTTGATCTTTGATCTGGTTATGTGAGTGGTTACTGAAGGTGTTCGTCCTCTGTTGGAATACCTGTGTTGTCGAACACTCATGAGTTCCACGATAAAATCGCGAATCACCAAATGCTAGTTCTTAAAAACAACCAGATCCCCAAGGGCCTGATTCCCTTGGAAAGATTATTCAATCAAGATGATATCCCTTCAAAATCCACTCTACAGCCCCAACCTGAAGAGGTTGAAAACTATGACATAGGTACTAAATAAAACCCTAGGATGGTGAAACTATCCAAATATTTTCCTACAGAAACCAAAAATAAATATGCGGAGTTTCTTAGAAAGTACAAAGACGTTTTTGCTTGTTCATATGAAGAGATGAGAACCTATGACACCTCTGTGATCTAACATAAGATACCCCTGAAGCCTGGTGTCAAATCCTTTAAACAAAAACTTAGACAAATCAACCCTATCTTATTTCCTGTTATCGAAAGGGAAGTCAAAAAACTCCTGGATGCTAAGATAATTGTATCACTAAGATATTTCGATTGGGAAAACCTGGTCTCGGTTAGGAAGAAAAATGGGGAAACTAGACTGTGTGTCGATTTCAGAAATCTAAATAAGTCCTCTCTCAAAGATAATTACCCCCTACCTAAAATGGATCACGTTTTAGAAAAAGTAGTGGGGGAAAATAGGATGTCAATGATCGATGGGTTTTCAGGGTACAATCAAATTGCCGTCAGTGAACACAATAAAGAAAAGATAGCCTTTACCACTCCTTGGGGTACATTTATGTATGAAAAGATGCCATTTGGTTTGATGAATGTAGGTACTACCTTCCAGCGGGCTATGGATATCGCTTTCATTGGCGAAAGAGACAAATTTGTGGTTATCTATCTTGATGATCTAACCGTTTTTTCTAAATCTGATGAAGATCACCTGATACATCTCAAGAAGACGTTTGAAAAATGCCGCAAATTTGGTTTGTCTTTAAATCCCAAAACGTCTCACTTCGCTATGCAAGAAGGTAAACTTTTGGGCCATATTGTGTCTCGATATGGAATTATAATTGAACCTAAAAGAGTTGAAGCTATAGACACAATAAGTATTCCTAGGAATGTAAAAGAGATTCAGTCATTCTTAGGAAAAATAATTTTTTTGAGAAGATTTATTCCTAACTTTGCTGAAATCATAAAATTGATCACAGATATGATGAAGAAAAACAAGAAGTGAAATGGACAGCAGAAGCTAAAGCATCGTTTGCATGCATCAAGAAATTTATAAGCGAGGCACCTATACTAGCAAGTCCTGATTATCTAAAGGATTTTCTTATTTTCTCGTTCACCTCCGAACACACACTTGTCGTGGTACTCCTCTAGAAGAATGAAGAAGGTTTTGAACAATCGATAGCCTTTTTTAGCAAGAGTCTTAGAGACGCCAAACTTAGATATAATATAATGGAAAAACAAGCATATGTTATGGTGAAGGCGTTAAAGGATTTCAGGACCTATGTGTTGCATTCTAAGGTGATTGTGTATGTACCTACTAGCTCCATAAAATATATTTTCGTTCAATTCGATAGTGATGGAAAAAGAGGACAGTGGCTTGCCAAAATTCAAGAATTCGACTTGGAGATAAAGCCAATGAAACTAGTAAAGGGACAAGGTTTAGCTAAACTCTTAGCTGAATCAAATTTCAGAGCTCTAGGAATAAATGGTTTACAAGGAGAAGAAGGGTGTGTGGACATGAATGAACTTGATGAACCAATCGCTGAAATCAGAATCGAAGAGAAATTTGCTTCATCAAATTGGTACAAAGACATAGTGTCCTACTTGTTGACCTTGAAGTTCCCAAATGACTTAACCCCATCCAAAGCCAGAATGTTGAAGTTTCATGTGGTCAAGTACTATATATCCAAAGGACAATTGTATTGGAAGGACCCACTTGGCTTCCTGTTGGTTTGTTTGGTTGAATAAAAAACAGAAAAGGTCATAAGCCAATTTCACGAAGGAGTGTGTGGAGGACACCAAACATGGAGGGAAACAACTTATAATATCCTGAGGGAAGGCTATTATTGACCCAAACTTTTCTTAGATGTCAATACCAAGGTCCGAGCTTGCAACCCTTGCCAATTGTTCTCAGGCAAACATAAACTCCCAACAATGCCATTGATTCCGGTCAAAACGAAAGCTCCTTTCCAGCAATGGGGGTTAGATTTCATAGGTGAAATTAATCCTCATTCTAGTGCTCAACACAGATGGATCCTGACCGCTACAGATTACTTCACCAAATGGGTGGAAGCTATTCCAACTAGAAGGGCTACTGAATCGGTGGTAGTAGATTTCTTAGAAGAAAATATTTTGTCTAGATTTGGCTGCCCCCGAAAGATAATCACAGATAACACACAGGCTTTTAAATCTATGGCTATGGTTAGTTTCTGCCAACAATATAATATTGTGCTTGGTCATGCCACAACATACTACCCTCAGGGAAATGGTCTGGCCAAGTCTTCAAATAAAAGTCTAATCAATATAATTAATAAAGTGTTGAATGAAAACAAGAAATCTTGGCATGTACATTTGAAATACGCCCTGTGGGCAAATCAAATAGGCACGAAAAAGTCTATCAGCACTTCTCCTTTCCATATGGTGTACGGGACCGATGTGGTGTTACCTATAAATCTAGCACTTCCCGTAATGAAACTTTGGCAAGACGAGAACGAGGAACAAAATCATGTCACAAGAAGAATAAACCAGTTGATTGAAGTTCAACAACACAGGGTCGAAGTGGACGAAAGGCTGCAGAAATACCAGAATGATATGAAAGCGCTATTCGATTGTAAGGCAAAAAACAAGGATTTTCTCCCTGGAGATTTGGTTTTAAAATGGGATGCTAGGAAGGAAGACTCAGGAAAAAATGGTAAATTTGATCATGTCTGGTACGGACCATTCAAGATTGCACCTCCTGAAGGAAAGAATTTGTTTCTTCTAGAAAATTTGGACGGTAAAATCCTGAACGCCCCTGTCAATGGGCGTTATTTAAAACACTATATGGAATAGTTGATTTCCAGAATCCCCACTGTATATACCGGTTTGTTTATTATTTTTATTTCATATTTTCTTTGGTAAGTCTACTTTCATTCTGTCAATAAATATAAAAATAAAAATAAAAAATAAAATAGGTTAATGTTTTTCTAGAAGTAGGGATACAAAATTCTCAATGAATTCAATTCTTTTAAAAGCCATGATACTCTTCATATTGTTCCTTTACAGGATTCTGGCTGACAGCCTGACAAGTGAAAGTAGCAAACAGGTAGCCTTATAGTGGAAGATAAATTCGCTAAAAATAGGTGATAGATAAGATTTTTTGTTATTTCAAAAGAGAACGAAAATGGTAAGGCAAAGATGTGAATTCCAGGAAAGTCTATTTTTTCAAACAAGGTTTTTATAAAATAAAAAAAAAAGTGCGGTGATTGTCTCATAAGTGTGATAGGTCGCTAAAAGAATGTTTTCAAAATCTACTCCTTAAGGGTTTCACTTAGTATAAGACAGGAGGTAATTAAAATAAACATCTCTGAGAAAGAGTTCCAAGAGTTGGGTTTAATTTATGACCTCTGTTTTTCGATTTCCAGGTTTTTCTACATCCCCTCTTTCTACCCTCAGTTTTGTCTTCTTAAAAAATCAAGCTTCTTTCCGGGTTTCCCACAGAGGGAGAAGAGATTACGTCTTAACTTTTGAAGCCGAAAAATATTTCTTAAAAGGTAGATCAGTCCTCATAACTCCTCACTCTCCGACTAAACAAAGTTATGCTTAGGTCAATCATGACTCTCCTAGGTTTCTTATAAGTTTTCTAAGGATTTAAGCTTGCTCGAAGGAAGACCCTTGAAATTAATCTTCCCCATTTTCTCTATGGACTAAGGTATTTTGAAAGTTAGGAGAAGGTTGGTATAGAGTAATCAAAACAAGTTGACAGACCTCCACTACAATTTTTACATAGATACCATCCCTGGTATATTAAATACCACTGATTTCCCCCACTTCGTATTCAAAAAGTAAAATATAAGACAGATGGTGAAAGGAAATTCATATTTGATTGCCCCCATATAGTCCAAAAGACGATGAAAGGAAATTCATTTAAATAATTTCCCTCATCTTAGTAAAAAAAAAAATGATAACTTCACCGGGGTACTGAACAGGCTCGCTGGCAGTGAAGCAATATCTAAGGTTAAATGCATAATTCGGATTTGAAGTGGTGAAAGGAAATTCAGTAAAAAGGGATAGATAACTTCACCAGGGTACTGAACAGGCTTACTGACAGTGAAGCAATATATGAGGTATCTGTAAGGTTGTCATACTTAAATATCAGTCTACTCTAGTTACCAGTTTTTTTTGAAACCGGATCTGCATCCTAAATCCAGACAGGGATCCCTAATTAAAAATATGAATTTTGCGTCATTTGATGCAAGCCAAAAGCCACAAAATCTGTTGGGTTTCCTAGGATTGTTTTGATCATATTAATGCTAAATTGATCCGAGTAACGAGAAGGAGAAGATCATGAATGGGACTGCAACTAATTTTACAACAAATGAGAGTTTGAAAATATTTTTAGATGTAAGGATGTAATCTCTTTTTCCTCTGTATCCCCTTCCTTAGCAATTTCTGCAGAGATAAACCCTTGACTCCATTAACCCAATAAAGGCACTAAGTCTACATGTTCTCGTCATCCCACAAGGAAACGAGGTCCCCAATTGGAGCCTATGTTGAAACAAATTTTAAAAAAATTTGTCCCTAAGACCCAAACTTTCCTTTTTCGGGTTTCGGCTTTGCATAAAGCATAAGCTTCCTTATCATTCCCAAGTGCCTGATACTGATTTCCCGAAAAACTTTATTCTTCAAATAATAAAAGATAAAAAACCTAAAATGTTATGAGAATCCCGACGCATTTTCTATAAAGTTATTTTAATCATGATAATCTTTAAACCTAATGTTGTTAAGATTAACTTTAAAAATTTTTCAGGATTCAGGGTTTGCTGAGAACATATTTTTCAATACATATTGAATCACAAAATCCCGATCCCCGATTTCTCGAAAGAATGGGAGTTAGTTCAAATTCTGATTAATTAATTCACTAACATAAGAAGTTAAGACTTAAGATAATCAAATCACGATTTTGGGATTCAGAGTTCAGCGATAACATATCTCTTGTCAACACGATCCCCGAAATCCCAAAACGCGAAATCTTGACCCATAATTTGTGTTAAACTGAATTAATCATGTTTTGTCTTTAATATTGATTAATTAAGCCCTACGTTAATCATATCGCGATTTCGAAAATCGGGATTTATTGATGACATACTTCCTGTCAACACGATCCCCGAAATCCCAAAACGCCTAATACCGATCAATTATTTTGCTAAAACAAATTTAAGTCTTAATTAATCTTGTCGTGATTTCGGAAATCGAAATTCATTGATGACATACTTCCTGTCAACATGATCCCTGAAATCCCGAAACGCCTAATGCCGATCAATTATTTTGCTAAAATGAATTTAAGTCTTAATTAATCTTTTTGTGAGTTTGGAAATCGGGATTCATTGATGACATATGTCCTGTCAACAAGATCCTCGAAATCCCGAAATGCCTAATACCGATCAATTATTTTGCTAAAATGAATTTAAGTCTTAATTAATCTTGTCGTGATTTTGCGATTTTGGAAATCAGGATGCAGCGATAACATACATCTCATCAACTCGATCCCCAAAATCCCGAAATGTGAAATCTTGACTCTTAATCTGTGATTAGTACAAATTAACTCTGTTTTGAAAACATGATTAATAATAATCAATCTTTTTAGGTTTTGTTCACGTTTCAGTTTTCGATTGAATGAAATGTTCCAATTTTTAAATTCAAAAGTGCCAAAATGCGGCCACTTAAATAAAGAATAACTAGTCATATGTGACACTAATGCATATCTCAGTAAATATCTACTGTAATAAATGTCTTGAATTCTTGTCAGCTGTGTCAGTCGCTTCATCATTAAATGAATTAAAAGAGAGTTTGAAGGTTTGTGTTTCGCAACATTTTATGTTTCAAACTATCAAGCGTAAGACACATTCAACCAAGCTCATACACTCCTTTTCTGTGACAGATTTTTCATCTAATTTAAAGTCATGGCACCAAAAAAGGCACCGAAGAAGAGTGAAGATACATAGGAAGGAGATATCATATCTGACACTACGCCACACACTGTTGATTCCATTAAATCTTGGACACAAATCTCTGAACTCCTGGAATTCGAATTCAAGAATTCTCATACTCATTCTAATAATCACTTTTGGGATATAGAAGAATCAGAGCTTCATAAGATCATGGCATGCCCTTGTCTTTTGGCGTATAATGATATGATCAGTTGGGCACTGGAAAAGGTTGATATTCCGACGAGGAGCATCTTAAATAATCAAGGGGTCATTGTTGGCTCATTCAGGCCAGAACATATACAAGTAATGTATAAGCTCTCATTGAATCATAAGTACACTTTTAATGCTGAGTCTTTAGCTGAATTTCAAAGGAAAGAGTGTACTGAGGCAAACCGAACTTATCCTGATTTAATTAGAGATTGGTCGAGATGTCCATCAAAGTTTAGGGCTGATACCCAAGGGGTTTATGCCATGACATGTTTGAATGAATACATGGTCTATGTAGCTATTATGTTGTGTAGACTATTCAGGAGAAACGATCCCTACCATTTTCATGCAGATTGGGTGCCCTTTTTAGAAGAAGCTTTAGAAGGATTCACTTTCAACTGGAGTAAAATTCTATCTAATAACCTAGCTCAAGAAGTTTCAAACTATAGAGTTGCAAAATATAAAGGTCAACTAGTGGACTTTTATATGTCAACATACATTATGGATGCAGTTTTCTTTATGACTCCTTTTCCCTTGATGAATTGGAGTTGGAACATAACTTGCCCTGAGTCCATTCATGAATATCATTCTACACTTTGGGAAGAAAATGCGAAGAATGCATTTTATGAAATTTGTCATTTCATAATAATTCCAATGCATAACATGTTTTATGGTTGTGAACCCCCTCGCATTTCTGAGTCAGTCTCAGGAAATCTCAAAGCAATAGCCGACTGGTTTATTGATGAGAAATTTTCTTATGTTAGGGTTTATGGGTGCTCAATTCCCCCTCACACACTTCCGAAATTCCTCTCGGACAGATTCGTATTGAGGGAGGTAGCAGATCAAATAGTGAAAGGTGGTATTGGGATAGAGCTAAAGGTAGCTCAGAGGAAATCTTGGCCAATTTTCCCTGTGTATGTTGGGAAATTTTCATTGCTAAACCTTGGGCACTCTAAAGTAGAGGCTGAATCATTAGAAGAAATAAAACTAGTAGATATTGAGCACAGAAAGCATGACCCTTATCAATTAGTAAGCAGACATTTGATGCACTGTAATTTGAAAGTTTATGAGCACGAAACATCTATTTATGATGATATTTTCAAGGAGGTAAAAACCTATGAATAAGTATTGAACAGGGTACAGGCCATGTCACCTGAATCACATGTTGGTTCCGTGTCATTTCAGAATCACAAACAAAGTTGTTTACCAAAGAATTTGCAGGGTGAATCTATGACCCCTCCTCTAGAGCAGGAAGGGCCTCCCCCAGGATTTGAAACAAATGTACAGGATAAAGAAAATACAAAAGGAAAAATGAAGGAGGGTGAAATTCCTTCATAGGAAACAAGAGTTCCTCAAACAGAAGAATCAGAGGCAAGGAAAGGAAAGGAGTTGGAAACACCTTCAAAAATCCTTGAGAGTTTTCCGAAAAAGGTAGGAGGAACAACATCGACAGAACTTGGAAGTCCCATTACTTCCTTGACTCCATTACAGTCTACTTATGGAAACACCCATGAGGGAGCTATGTATGTTAGTGATCTTGAGCCTATTTCTAGGGATGAGATTCCTTCATCCAATTATTTCTTCAGTAAAAAGAGAAAGGAAATCCTTAAACAGGAAAATCATCCAAGAGGAGATATGATGGTTAAAAAACATAGGGTCATTATAGATGGACAAAAACTTAAAGAGGGAGAATTTTCCACATATATAGCAGGCACAATGGGAGCTTTAGCGTCGACGAATATATACTCTGTGGGAAATTTGACAACTATGTTGGAACAGAAAGACCAAATGATAGCTCAGCTACAGGGTCAATTGAAAGAGATCGAAAGAAATATTAGTTGGGGAATAAAAAAGGGTCTAGAACAAGCTAGATTAAATTATATTCAAGAGATCCAGAAAGTGAAAGCAAGCTTAGAGAAAGCAAATCAGAAAATACAGGTCACTCAGGAACAGGTCTTAAAGAAAGAAGAAACAAATAAACAATTACAAGATAAGATTAGTTCCATTTCAAATCAAGTGGTAGAGCTTGAAATTTTCCAGGCCCAGGTATTGGGAATACATTTGAAGATAGAAGAGGAACAACAAGGAGTGTTTTTAAATATAGAATTTGTCCAGAATTACTTTCAGGAAACAAATAAATCCTTGGAGAATATTCTCCAGAAAGAATGAGAAGTGAAGGCAGCCAGAACGACTTTCCAAAAAGTAAAGGCTATGTCAACAAAAGAGGATCTCAGGGAGGCTCAAAAACTATCTGTTTTAGAACAGATCAAAGGTGATGTGATACTTAAGGTGTGGGAGGTAGACCTTGCAGAAAACGAAAGATTAACCAGAGAGGTCAATGATGATTCTCAAGGAATTTTTGATTTTTTAGAAAAATCTTCTTTGAACATTGGAAAAAACGACTGTCCTGGGTTGTTAGGGGAAATTAATATTGTCAAGCATCAGTTAAGATTTAAAGAAGAGTTGAAGGAAATGCAGGTGGAGATCCCAAAAATAAAGGTAATCAATGTCACCGAAATCGACAAATGGATAGTGATGCCAAGCTTAAAGTTGCAAACTATTAAGTTCACAAGGAAAATAATTGAAGATCGTTTGGTAGAACTGTAGAGAAAGTTTTTCTTATTTGAAGCAAAGGATATTCCAGAAGCTCCCAAAGTTTTAGTACAATTCTTGGGAAAATGTGTTTATTGTCTTAAAGCAGAAGGAGTAGGTTCATCAACACAGACATGAAATACTCTTTTGAAGATTTTCATCATTAGAATAATAAAGCAACTAGAAAAGAAATGTAAATGGTTTGACATTGTTCATCCATGTAACCATAGTCTTAGGAAGTTGGTTAATCACCAACGGGAAAAATACTTGATGATCATGTATAAATATGTTTTCACAAGACTGAGAAATGGCTTTTTGTTTTTGAGAGAGCCGATTGTATTAAAAAAAAAATCCATCCATTGTGATATAAATAATGCAGACGAGATTCTAAATTCTGTCAACTTGAAGCTATGTGTTCTTTAACCCTGTTTAGAATTTTTATCTTTCTCTTTCAATGTCCTTCTAATGAATGATCAACTATAACTTTGTTTCATACATCTTTTGTAGTTTGAATTGATGTGGCTATCAAATTATTTATAGCTTTTCCTCTGAAATTGCTATCAGTAATTTTAATACCTGTAGATCATTTGAATTATTATATTTAACATTTCATTAGAAATCTCATTTTCCTCTTTGTCTCTTGTTACAATATGAGATTCTTTCTTGATTAAAGCCTCATATTTTCACAGCAGTTCTACTTTGTTATTTTACTATTCTTAAAATTGTTTCAAGTCCAGGAAACGACTTCAACTGTTATTATATTATTATTTTGAATTCCAAAACTATTTTTCCTATTTTCTTCCCTTAAAAACTGGAGCAACAATTTATCAAAAACTATTAAAATTTTAATTAAAAAATTATTTTCCATGACTGTCCCAAATAATAGACAGCCCAACATAGAACCTGGTATCCAAGATCAAACTAGCATAGCTTTGAACCATTTTAATACTATTATGCAAACAACGATTAACCGGGTTGAATTAGAACGTTCATGGGCAACTATTGAGAGAGATATTAGCATCCAAGAACAAAGGGAAGCTAGACAGAGGCAGTGGAGAAACCAACTCTGATTTATACTTCATTTTGATTATTACCCTTTAATTACCCTTATCTTTATGGATGCCTTGACAGTATACTTTAGAGCCTTAAAGTATAAACTCAGGAACAACAACAACTATTTCCCTTGTTTATAGATAAGTCAAAAGGTATTAGACGAGTGAGCAACATTGACCTTGTCTCATAACTTATAATTGTTCATTAGTAAAATAGTAAAAAACATAATAAGTCATGATGTTATATTTTTGATATGATTTAGTAGATGTAACATATTAAAATATTAATAGATAGGCTAGTGCATCAATTCCTCTTGGGGGAAGTTAAAAGTGTCCACACTTTCTCTAACAAATGATGGAATTTTATGACCATGTCTTCTTTTGAAAGTCATTTGGCTTGAGTGGGTAGACATCCATGGTGGCCTACCAGGTAGGTAGTGATAGTTCCCATGCAAGTGGATAAAGTACATTAATCCAAGAATGTATCACCAACTAATGGAAGTTGAAATTGAGTATGTTGAACTATGGATAAGGTAGCATGCTATCATTTTTTATGTGTGGAGGCTCATACAACATGATATTCTTGACATAAATGACAGAGTGGATCCCCAACTATGTTGGCAAGTCTAATTTAAAAGCATTATCAAAATTCATCTACAAGATAGTTGATGGACCATAGTGGATTTTTTTGACCTTGTGGTTAAATAGTATATGGTGCATAGTAGATTGGTTTCAACTTGTGGTGTTGTTTTCAGTTGAAACATCGTTTGGGTAGATGTAACCATATTTTGTCCCTAATGTGGAATGGGGTTGACACATATGTTTATCCTATAGATCTTTGAGCTAGTCTTAAGAATGATGAAGCATCATTTTGATTAGGTATGAACCTTGGATAAGTTTTGAACAAAATGTGATGCATGGATTTGAGTGTTTTCATGTTGATGTGATGTTGTTGGAGGAAGATTAATAGGGACCTCATATCAAGTGAGATGTTAATAGCCTTAACACACCTCAAATCGAGAATGTATGATGATGAAATGAACATCATGATTATTGTTTTTTTGGACCACATGTAGTTAAGTATCTCATGGTTTGTGCTTTTAATAGTGAAATTGGAGATCATGCACAAGTGTGTTATTCACCATTTCAGTTTGGTCATTTGTCTGTGTGTGGAAAGTTGTAGAGAAATGCAGTTAGCAGTCGAGGGAATGTTAGAGAATTTTCCAAAAGTGACTCAAGAGCCACAAGTCACAATAAAAAATAATGCTGAGGGGTAGTCTAAAATGGGTCCAATCATGAAAAGAAAAGGGTTGTAGCTTTCTGAGAAGTCATAAACTTGGTGCATTGAATACCTATTTCCATTTTGAAAAATAAATAGATAATCATGAAAATATATTCATGTTTTTAGAAGTTTACTAGGAGTCCTTTGAGATGGATTTAAAGGGTCTCAAAAGAATGGGAAATGATTGACATAATTTGAGCTTGCCATTTGAGGGTTTGGCTTGGCTTGGCTACAAAGACTGCAATGGTGGATAAAATGCACATGCTTATGCATTATGAGTTAATAAAATATCTCTAGAGGTATTATATATTACTATATGTGTTGAAATATCCAGCATATGAAGAAGCATGTGCCTCTTTGACTAGAGATAATCAATCTGGGGTAAGGGGAACATAGTTCAAATTTATTTTTTACAACCAATCCTCCTAATTTGAATAATCTAAAAATGGGGTTTGATTTACCTTGGTGGGGTTTGATTTAACTTGGTGGGTTTTTTCAAATGATTACAAAGTAGCCCATGTTGTGAAAATATATCATTAATCATATGCATAAAGGTTATGGGGGCATTGGTTAATTTGAATGACATGACCAACCATTCATATAGGTTGAATTTGATCTTAAAAGTATTTTTCCAACTATCATTTGGATTCATCCAAACTTGGTGGGACTTTGATGTGAGACCAATTTTAGTGAAATATTTGGTGCCATGTAGTTTGTGACAAGATTCCATTCATTTTGTTCTTTCTTGGAATGAAAAAGTTTATGTTCCCACATGGATTTGAATTTGGTTGGATACACATGGTATCCAATAGGTATTGTATTTTTCATTCAACCTCCACACTCTCAAGAGGGGATAGATGGTGTGTAGGAGCATTGGGTAGTGAGCCACCCATAAAAATGTTCAATTTTAAGGGTGATGGCATGAGGAAGGGGAAGGGAAATTGGATCAGAAAATATGTTAAAATAGTTATCTAATAGAGTTCGTAGATTAGTAGGTAGGGAAGGGGAATGCACATCCTCTTTGACAACAAAAAGGGAAATATTTATTGAGAGAGAGTTGTTTGATAGTTGATTTGTTAGAGAGGATAATGGGCATGAGAGAGTTAACAAATCATAGTTTGTAGGTTTTATCCACCAGGCATTGTCTGTAAGTATTAATATTCCCACCATAGAATACGTATTGATCATGTTGATAATAGAGGCAAGGAAGGCCTGCATAATATTCTATTGATCATGTTGATAAGGCTAGGAAAGGAAGGTATAAGTAATCCAAAGGAGTGACATCACATTTTACTGTATCCTGGAAGTGTTTGATGGAAAATAAGACAATGCAATGTTGAGTAACCAAGATATATTAGTTCATTTTTTACCTAGCTAATATGATATGGGTGGGGGTGGGTAGTGGTTGGGAGGTTTAGGGACGAAAGGAAATATTTTGTAACTAAATGTTTTTGACTACCATTATCTAGAATGAGGTGAACAATGTGATTTTTAATTTGAGAGTTGTGGGTGAAAATATGTTTATGCTCTACCAGAGAATAATATTGGGACATGAAGTATAGAGAGGGATATAGAGACATGGGATTAGAGAGCTCCAAAATATATGAGTTTTATTTGGGGCGAGGAGTGGATGCATGTTTGATGGCTAAATCTTTGGGATTATGTTGTTCTTGTAATTTCTAACACTCTTTAGTGGAATGGGAAGTGGTACAATGATACTTGAAAAACTTATAAGTGCATGGTGAGGTGGAAAAAGTGTCAAGTGAAGAGGGTGTGAAAGGAAGGAAATGGGATGGTTGATGATTTTGGGAAATGTATTTAGCAACCAATTGTTGTTTAGCAATGAGAGATTGCTAAAAGTATACATCCAAGGTAGTGTTCATAAACATGGAAATGACATTGCAAAAAAGGGTAATGTACCAAAAGTGAATTTGAATATCAGTATCGAAGGATATTTCTTGATGTTGAGTTGTAGCTAGAGATTATTGAAGAGTTCAATGTATTGTGGAACAAACTAACTTTGTATTTGGCAGATCTAGTTCCATCTATCCAAAATCTTGTCACCATATTCTGGAGAATAAAGGCGATACAATAGTGTATTATATAGGTCATCCCGATATTGGATAGGGTAAAGAAACACCATTTAAACTCAATGTAGGCCCCTATGTTGTTATATTGATCCAAAATATCTACTTGGTAGTTCTATCCCCACACAAGGGTGAGTTCACTGAGATGCATGGTCAATATCCACATGTGTTTTTATTATTTCAAGTCTAGATGGATATGAAAATATGTTGTCATTATTATGATCCAATCATCTAGGGAATACACATCCATCATGATAGTGGAATGAGGCAGGGACTGTTAAGATCCAAAGACTGAATAAAAAAACACCACAATAGATATATAAGAACAATATAGAAAATCTCCTTTATTACCATCAAACCCTTGAGGTAGGGCAACACCATACAATGGATCCTATTATGGAAGGGATCCTCTCCTGTTCACTTGCCTCTTCGAGGGGGCATCCTCCTATTGAGCTACCGCTCCAAATACACTAATTCTCTTCATGTCTCATTACATTGCTTGAACCCCTTTATATAGTGATACCATCACCTAAGAACATTCTAGAGGAGGAATCTTCTAGAAGTAGAACCTTCTAAGAAGTCCTCTTGCATTTATTATATCTAACTACCATAGTGGGCCTTATTTAATAATATAGTGGACCTAGTCCACCTTACATTGAATGACCTCCACTATTATCACTATGGGCCCTCTGGCCCCCCCCCCCACTACCTCTCTAGCTACCTTATAGGGACAATCTAGAATTATCATGGAGATCATGTTAAGTAGAGGGACAAGAAGGTTGTAAAGATGCATCAAAAGTATGGATCAACTCTTAAATATTCACCTCATGTTTCTCTTGCATAGTGTCTTATTGCTATAATGATTATTCCAACAAATATTTGTGGTCAAGGTAGACTCCATGGTGTCTTCTAGGGGGTGATCCCTTCTAGGCACCATATTATTGTTGAACCATAATTATGGGGTTCAATGTTATCCCATGAACAAAGAGATACTAAAAAAAGAAGAAGATACTAGCGAGGATACGAGGTACCCCTAAAGGAGGGATAATGTTGTGGGCTATAGGTATAATCAAGATCTATCGAAGACAAAGGATTGGTATTAAAAAGAGTGTAGATATATATCTCTAATGTCATTGATTGATGTGAGCTAATAATAACCAAGACTAGATCACATGAATGTGAGAACAAAGTTAGAACATATTGATCCAATAGAGAGAAAAGTTGAATGAACAACCCATCCTAAGTATTCCCTTCTATTCCTTTATTCACTGATAAGTAAAAAGCTATGAGGTGAGTGATCAAAGTTTACCTCATCTCATAACTAATGTAGTCGTTTATTAATAAGCTAGTAAAGAACAAAATCAATCATGATGCTAGATTCTTGATATAATATACTAGATGCAACATATTAATATATTGTTGTAATCTAATGGGTTACATAGTAATTAGTTATCAGTAGTGAAATCACACACCCATAATATACAACAAAGTAATATACGAGCATGCATACATAGAAGGAGGAAGAGAAGAAAATTAGTAGTGGATGAACTTTCTAGATATAAAGTGTGTGATAGATTTTGAAATTTCCAAAAGATGTTTTGAGTGGACACTTCACCATCCTCAAGGAAAAATAAAGATGAAATGTTAAAAAAGAGAGTGTTGGGGTAAAAATATCAGTAAGGTATAAAGACAAAAGATAGTCGTTGTGAAAAGAGGAAGTCATTGTGAAAAACTAAACTGATAATTTAGTGACCATTGTGAAAATGTGAAAGAATGAATTATTAAAATATATTTGTTAAAGAAAACATGAAAAGTAATAAAGAGAGTTTCAGTAAATAAATGTGAAAATAATTAAAATATTTTAATAATGAAAGCATAGAAATATTAATCCGTAAATGGAGAGAGAGAGAGAGAGAGAGAGAGAGAGAGAGAGAGAGAGAGAGAGTTGATGTATGATGGATTCCGTGATTGACTAAGTTTGTAGCTATCTTCATGATTAAAATTACTAGGGTGTTTTTCAATTTCCAATGCTTCTCAAATGATACGTGAAGAATAATAAGGTGTCGAGGCCAGAATTTTGGTTTGGTCAAAGCGAATGAGGTGCTTATATTTAGAGTGCTTGGTGATCAATGTTATGGGTTGTGCCAGCTATATGTTCTTTGAGATGATCTTTGAAAGATTTTCTAGTTTGATCTATGCATGATTTTCCACAAGAGTAAGTACTTTGATAAACTCCTTGGCCAAGCATAGGGTTATATTTATCCTTAGTAGTTCTAAATAATTGTTTAAGGGTCTTGAAGGGTTAAAAAAGAGTTTTGATATTCTTTTTTACCAAAACTTTAGAAATATGATTGGTGGTTCCCTGGATGTAGGGAAGAGAAATAAGATCTAGGGGTAGAAAAAGGGTATAAGAGTTTTACGATTTAGGCTTAAGGGATGAGAAAAAGGCTTTGTTGATTTGAGAAATTAATTAAGCATTGGCCACAAGGACCCTTTTAGGGTGATATTTGTCTTTCTCAAAGAATTGAGGAGATGAGATTCAAATGGCCCAAGTCCCAAGAGTTTTTAGAACAATATATTAGTGGTGGAACCAATCATGATTAGTATTTTATTATATGATCAATAACAACCTATTTACATCATTGATTCATGCCTATTTAGACATTAAAATAAATATAAGGTAGTTGCAATTTTCATACTACCTTGGTCGACCATCCCAACTCTCTAGTTGACTAAGCTTCAACGTTTACTAAATTTTTACATTTGGTTGAATCTTTGACCTAGTTGACTAATCAACTAGGCCCTCCAACATCTCCCCCAACCTCAAATCCTTCTTCATCCCAAAGAAGAGGGAGTTTGAAGATTATAAAAAATTACAATAGTTATAATTATGGCTTTTCCATCTGGATACTAGTGATCTATGTTGATTCTCCTAGCATGGATGGCTGGCTAGTCGATGTGCTAGAGATGGAAAATTTAAACCTTGGTTGTGGAGGTGATTCTAGCAGTGTCTACTATGAGGGGGGCTCTTTGGTGACTTCTACACAAGTGTTGTAAATATGAGGAGCTATTTTCTTTATTAAACCTTCAAAATCTTGGTAATATTCTAATGCTTATTTTGTTGTAATGGATATATTTTTCATCTTGACAAGGTAGTCCAACTTCTTAGATATGGAGGCATCTTGTACTAAGGATAGATGAAGGGATAATCTCCTACATTTGTTGAACTTGTAGTGCACATCTAGAAATGTTTTGAAGTTTTGGTGGCCTCATCCTGTACATTTTTCCCCTCCTAGAACCATTGTTGTTCATGTACCAGCAAGTCAGGTTCAATTCTACAGTGCTCTTGAAGTTGTGTTTCTAAAATGTCCAAGCTCTACGCATTTGTTGTTGATCCTCTCTTAGTGTCAAGTTTTGAAATAAGTGCTTGGGTGACTTTGAGTCGACTAAAAAAATGGAAAAAATAGGTCAACCAACACATGAGGATAATGTTCATGCTTAGAGCATAAGCACCAAATGTTTCTAGGTAAGCCTTCAATTCCTCAAAATTTTGATGATGTTTATTTAGAAATGACTTGGACTTGTTGGTTTTCATTCTTTGGTTTTATTTAAGAAATTGTTAGTGGTACTTGACTAGATCATCGATGATGGTTTGGATATTGTTGAAAGAGTCCGTTGGAGGATCAACTAGAATGATCCCCAATGTATATTCTAGTTTCCTTTTACAGGCATCCCATGTATGTTCTTCCTTGGGTTTGTGATGCCTTAGTTTCTTTGAGGAATTTCTCCATATTCATAAGCCTACCTTACTAACTCATCTATATAAATCTTGGATATCTATGCCGAAGGTATCCTTTAGGTCAAAAGTCACTGTATATTTTCCTTCTTAGTCTTCTTCTAGTTGGAAGGTGGTAAATACCTTTGTTATTTGTTCTTTTTTGTGCCATGCTTTTTCTTTCTATTTCTTCTTCCATGTTCTAAGGGAGGTGGCCCAGTTGTTGAAGGTGCCAGTGTTGGTTGTTGAGGAGATGTTTCTATTGGTTTCTCTATTAAGTGCTCTTGCTGAGTTGACCCCATGGCCAACTTTATTTCATATTGTTGATGTGTCAACTATTGCAATGATTATTGCTATGTCGACTGCTATTATTCCTACTTCTCAACCAAGTGTTATTATTCCTGCTACTTGGTCGACTACTATTATTCCTTTTTCTCGACCATTGTGTTTGTTTTCTATTGAGTTGGCATTTCATATTCTGCGAAAGTCCCCTTCTAAGGAAAGAGGCCCTTTTTCAAGTTGATAGTTGATTATGTTGGTTGGGAAGGTCCAAGGAATTTGATCTTGATTCTAGTTGCTTCAATCAATGTTTTTTTTTAAACAAAATTTCACCTTTTAAGAAAATTTTAAGAGAATTATTAGGTAGTAAGTTGAAATTTAGATGAAGTATAATTAAAATTTTATTAAAAAAATAATTTTTATTGCCAAATATATGAATATGGATATAAATAAATGGATAATTTTCACCCAAATAGAATAAATGCCATGATTACTACAATTTTTTTCTTCATATCCTTTCCATATATGTGAATATGCATCTACAATTATAGAAAATCATCGCCTCACCCCCAAATCTACGAATCCTGCATCTAGATTTATTCAAAATTGTAACCTCACCGCCAAATCCACGAATCTTTCATTTAGAGTTATGCAAAATCGTCGCCTAACCCCAAATCAAAGAATCTACATCTAGAAATATGCAAAATCATTACCTAATCCCCTGCAATTATGCATCTCCTAGTATACATGATAATAGGAATGTTTATATTTCAGTGTTTGGTATAATAGGAATGTTTATATTTTCTTCTCTTCGGGTATAATAGGAATGTTTATATTTCAGTGTTTGGTACTAGTAGAGATTTGCACCACACTGGGGTGTTTTCTAATAGTTTACTTGCCTTTTTTATTCGTTTCTTATGTTAGTATGAAGAAGTTAGAAGATATGTGATAGAGATTGCAGTGGATATTTTTCGCACATTGAAAGGAAATTTCCATGCCTTGTTTTATATAAATTCGGTTTTTAAAACTATTTCTTTTTATTCTAGAATTTAATTATATAATGTTTTCAAAAACCATTGTTTTCTTTCTAAATATTCTTTACATTCCATCGAGGTCAAATTTATGCTATGAACTCAACTCTTTCATTCGATTTTCATCTTCAGGGTTTTTGGCATATCAATATAAACAATTTTTCTATTATAAAAAGTACCAATTTGGAGGATACAAGCAAAGTGTTTGAACACATGTCTCAAATAGAGACAATGGTTTAAATTTTTATGGTTGCAAAACTTAGTTCTCTTTTTTTCAAAGTTTGTAAGCTAGCATGTGTTGTAAGAGAAATGTGGCCATCTTCCATCTAAAGGGTGGATATTTGACTTATAAGAGAGTGAAATATGGATTTGAAATTGTTCTAATTTTCAAAACGTGAAGAGTGAGAGCTGCACAAATTTTTCCATACAGAATTACAAGAGATACGTAGCATTATAAAAGTAAGGCTATGTTTATATTCTATAAAAATTTGCTTTAGTTTCCCATTTAAATATTTTTTTTGCATTCAATTGTGTACCAACTACTTTTTTTTGTTATCTAATATAACTATGTTGACCAACAAATTGTGTTATATATGTTTATTAGAAAAAATGTATGTTCTAACATATTGTTTATCATTTTTTTTTTCTATAAATGGCTCCAAAAAATAAATTGCAAGCACCTTATAAGTTCAAGCCCCAAGCTCGGATCCAACATGACTTGATACAGTTGGAGGCTTGGTCTCTTTCTGATTCTTCTTCTTCTTCCTCTTTTGTTTATTCTTCTTATTATCAACCCGGCTACTTGCTTTAGAGCTTTCACTAGGAGAAGAAGGAGAAAGGGAAGGAGACCTGACAGGTGAAGAAGGCGAAAGGTCGACATGAGGTTGATTTGTGGGTGGTGTGCTTAGATATGAAGAATTAGGTGCATTCAAAGCACTGGAAAAAGTAGATATCACTGGAGTGAGAAACAACCAAATTGGTAACCTGATGGTGAGTTCTGTAAGAATCAGTGTGGCAATGCACAGAGGACCAACGTTTCCAAAAGAAGGAAAGTAAAAAGGTTCCTTGGGAAAAGGGGTTCCTTCATTGGTACTCCTAGGAATTGACGCCATTGACATTGACTCGACCTAAGTTCCACTAAGGAAAACAAACAACACACACTGCAAATCTAAGAAGCAAACAATGAAACAAACCTTCCCACAATGAAACCACTAGTTGGTGATGAAATCCAACATTGCAATATCAATATAGGAAGGGGATGGAATAGAGCAGGTGGATCAGTTACATTGGCGACCTTCTTAACGGACTTATGCATTGGTGCAAGTTCCCACACGGTTTTACCCATGGGTGTACCCTCCAAAGAGTTTGAGTGAGTTTGACCAACGTTTGACCCAGGTACGACGAAGACTCCCCTTCACTGTCACCTTGTGTATAAACCCTACAAATATAGGCCACTAAGGTTACCAACTCAGATTCAACCTCCGAGAAGGTACAATCGACAGTCGGGAAGGAACGTATGGACATGATAACAAGTATGAAACTCTTCAAGAGAACTGAAAACAAGTGGACTGGAATACTACTGAGAACCTCGAATGGATTCGGGATTCACGATGCTCTGAGACCAAATGAAACTAGTAGTTTCTTAGGAAGAACCCCCAATATACGATCTTTCCACTACGTGGGTTAAGCTTTGGAGGGGGAATATCTACTCCTCTCTCGCACATGACCTCGTGTTTAACCCCTGTGTGAGAGGGGGATCCCGACTATGCTTATACAAACAATTGGATTTACCGCTCCCTCACAAGATTATATGTTTGTCTGATGGATTTGGAAAGTTATCCTCAAAACCTATTCCAAATCCTCACACTTTAAGCTAATGTAGGTTCGCTACCAGATAATATAAAAGTTGATCAATTTTATAAGTGCTTCATTTTAGGGTTGTGGTTTACTCAAGGGTGCAAAAGTGAAACTTATGATGTTTTAGACTCAACTCCAAAATAATGAAGGATAATGAGATGTAAATCTTTTTCTTCAATGAGTCGTACATAAGGGATGGAGAAGAGGTTCAAATTTCTTCAACAAAAACACCCAATTCCCAAATGCACTTTTCTAAATGAAATCTACTACACTACCCAAAAGCAAGAACACAATTATCTTCTTTATTTGATTTTAAAAGAAAGCAAATGCAAATCCTTTAATGTCTCATTACTTTCAATCAAAATGAAAAAGTTGAATGAAGATACAAAAGACACAAAGAAAAAATATTTCAAACAAAGAATGCACTCAAAGGATAACAAAAACTGAAATAAACAAGTATGATAACTTGTTCAATCAAGAACTCAAAGATGCAAAAGAGAAATAAGATAAACACTCATAAAAATCCTCAAATGAAGAGAAACAAGAAACATAAATCAAGCTAGGTTATCATAAGAGTCCTAATCATCCAAAAAAGTGAGATGTTTCAAATGAAGACAAGAAGGTTCAATACCAAGCAACCTTTGCAAACCTTAGTTGATGAACAGTCCTAAATAGTCAAGCAATCTAAAAGCTTTACAAGACGAAGATCAGATAAACTCAAAAGGAAAAAAGAACCAAGGGATCGTGTTAACCCAAGGGGACCATAACTAAGAAAAAATTTGCAAACTCAAAGGATAAACAAAAATGAATGATAAATAGACAAATCTTAGAAAAAAAAGTCAAGAGTATTCAAATTTCTCTGAGCAAAAATCTCCTCGGGATTAGATTGAGAAAAAATGAGTAGAAAGGGGAAGAAAAACCTAGAAAAGGAGATCAACACTCATGTTTCCAAAGAGACAAAGAGCTACAACATTATGGTATACACTATAGGGGAGTGTTGATCCTAGATCAACGCTCTGGTGTACATAGTAGAGGAGAGCTACCCTTCCCAAAAACTCAGAAATAAGGCTTAAAACTCAGA
Organism: Picea engelmannii; assembly: GCA_009831015.1. Classification (NCBI taxonomy): domain Eukaryota; kingdom Viridiplantae; phylum Streptophyta; class Pinopsida; order Pinales; family Pinaceae; genus Picea; species Picea engelmannii. The sequence continues at coordinate 40,120 of ML777487.1, read as the reverse complement.
AAAATTTGCCAAAGACTCTATGAAATATTCAATGAAGAAGAGAGAAAGGGAAGTAGATCAGAAAAAAAAAACAACAAATTAGATCTAAAGGTGGGAAAAATCTCAGATGATCAAAGGAAAGACAAGTCAATGTCCTTCCCCATTGGAGTTGCCAATTTCTGTTACGGAAATATTCCCCTACGTGCAGGTGAAAATTACCTTAGATTCTAGACCCCTAATACCAATACAGAAAAACACAAATGGACACTAACATCCCTTTGAATTTAGTTTAACTAATCAAAAAGAGAGAGAGAGAGAGAGAGAAAAGGTGTGATGCACCTAGTTTCGAAGTTTATCTTCGCTACTTCCAATCCAATCTTGATCTCCAAACACCTTAGCACAAATTAATACTTGCAATGCAATAGACAACAAAGAGAAACAAAGAACTCCTACTCTACAATATTAGATAAAACAAAATCATCTACAAAGATTGAAGGAACAGTAGACAAGCACATGCAAGAATACACAAACTTGAAGGAAATATGCCAAGTATATTAAAATGAGAACCCAAAGTGAATACTTACAAACATGGATGATGATGAAAAACTCCTCCAAGATCTCCTCGTCCATACCCTTGCATGAATCCCAAGATCATAAGTTTGATATCTCTATCTGTCTCTTAGAATCAAAGGTTTGATACCTCTAATCTTCCTCCTTTTCTCCATGGAAATCCCTCATTATATAGGATTTGAAGGCTTAACCACCACAGAGAAGATCACTCACTAGATCCACTAAAATGGTATCTCCAATATTTTTAGGGAGAAAATATCTCTCAAGGATTTTAGGGAGAAAATATCTCTCAAGGATTTTAAGGAGGAAACATCTCTCAAGATCCACCAAATTAAAATTTTGGTTTGAGAAAATATCTCAATCATCCATGAGATTCCCAACCTCTCCTTGATATTAGGAAATTAAATGTGAAGTGGATTCTCATACTAAATTAATTTCCTTTTTATGAATATTAATAAATAATTCATGTGCACATAGTATTTTGACCTTCATATGATATATTTTTTCTCCTCATTGACTAGGGATTGTGACAAATGTTCTTTCATGGTGTCAGTGTATGTGACACTTTTATGACACTTGCGACACTTAGGGTGAGGTACTTAAGTGTGGAAATTTTATGTGTAACAACTATAGCAATCGATCCATGTTGACATTTTATTAGTTTTCCCTTTGACTAAATATTTTTTCCCAATCTCTAATGTTTAAAATGTCAATGTTTTATTGAAAACTTCATAGGATATCTAGCTAAAGAAAGTACAAACAAAGATTATCAAGAAAGGAAGATATATTCAATATGAAGGAATGAGAAAATATATTCACACTACTCAAATGAGCTTATGATTGATACATAGATGATGATCAATAGGATACAATGAGTGAGTGGAATACACTCATATATAGGACATAACATTCCATAATAGAAGAATGCATGCATGCATAATAGCATAATAGTGATTATCTCAAATATAAATTCTAAAATATAACTAGTCAGTTAACTCCCACTGAACTATTGTGCCAAAAATAGAATTTTTTCCAACATCCCCCCTGAACATCGCTATGGAGTAAAAAATGAGTCCCGGCTACTAGGCCATATTAGGTACTCATGTACAATGAAACTAATGAAAACTAAATACAAATGAGGAAAGAGGGAAAACCACGTGGGAACAAAGCCCCCCCTCAAAAGACAATGCATCAAAAGAAGAAAATGGCAGCTGCTACGCAACTGTGTTCTTCACTAAAAGACGATGCCACAAAGTTTGAAACTTCAGCTCACTGAAAGTTTTCGTGAAGATGTAGAAATATTTATGGATCTGATGATGTCCTTTGGCAACCTGTTGGGGCTTGTACCTCTTGATCCTGTGGACCCATCTACACATGAAAATGTTCCTTTATGGTGGAAGTGGAAACGGATGCCAAGTTTGATTCTTTAGGAGTGAGTCATACTCCTTTTTCATGGTTGCTTTCCATAATGGATTTCCCACAGCCTTATTGTAGGTCTGCGGATTAGTAGATTGAACCATATAGTAATGCATGGGCATTGCAAGTTCTGAAGCTGAAAGTACATGAGAAGGCTCCTCATGCTGAGATCGAGTCCTCCTTGAATCCAATGGATTCCCTGCAAGGATACTTGTTTCCCAAAGTGTGAAATGTGCCTTATTGGGCATTCGCTGAATCTTCAATGCTGGTTGCTTATCTGGCTGTACTACCTACTTATTTCCATGTACATAATCTGAGTGTATGGAATCATCTCTGATGTCTGAAACTAATGGAAGCACAAGAGTATATGCATGTTTCACTAGAGGTGTATGCAAAGTACTCTCCTTATGTGTAAGTAGAAAAGATGAGTCATCATCATAAAACTTAGTGAATTTATACAACCTTGACTTGTGATCCACCTCACCAATTGCAATAATGGAATTGTCATGCATGTCAAGTACATAAACTAAATCTGATGTAAATTCAACCTTTTTACCTTTCTCAGTGATCTGATAAACTGAGAGAAGATTCATAGAAAGATTTGGAACATGTAAAACATTATCAAAACTACCATTATGGAGTTCCACTCTCCCCTCTCTTGCTACTGCTACTGGAGTATCATTCCCCATGAGAATAGGGGGTCTTAAGCATGGACTCAAAGAAGAGAAAACTTTCTCTTTCATTGCCATACGATGGGATGCACCAGAATCTATAATCCATGAATAATATGAGGAATTAATTGCAACAACATCATGATGATTAACTTTCTTAGGAGAAATATCTTCTTTCTTCTACTTCTTGACTCCCTCTGGAAAGAAGTTTCCAAGGTTGTTCTATTGAAGTTCCTGTGCCATTAGATCGATTTGTTTCTTCATGCATGTTGATTCTTCATGATTTGGTTTATTTCAGTAAGTGCATTACTTTCCTTTCTTCTTCTTCTTGGAATCAGAAGAGTCTTTGGAACCTAAAGAATCGTTAAAGGGTTTGGAATATCCCTCCTTCTCATTTTGTTTCTCCTTCCTGTTATGTTTGGATGATGCTTTTCCATCATGCATGGTGAGTGCATGTGCTTTGGGATCCTTGATTAGGCCCATGTAAATGAGTTTTTCCTGCTCATGTGTGTGAGAATCACTAAATTGATCCATGATAAGCATCTACCAATTTGTTCCCATGAGATACCTTCCTGAATGGAAAGTGGAAACATAGACAACATATTATGGTCCTAGCTTGGCCAAGATTGTTAGAATAAGTTGGTCCACTTGTTTAGACTTATCAAAACCAAAAGTTGTTAATCTCAATATCAAATATTTAAATTTAGTAAAAAAATCTTCTATATTATCAAAACTTTTAGGATCCAAAGTATTCAACTCTACCTCAAGCATATAACATCGCATCTCATCCTTCTTTGCAAACAAACTTTCCAAGGTGGTCCAGATCTCGTTTAGAGTATTGCATGTGGAAACATGAAACCATATATCAGTTGAAATCAATTGAATAAGAAGTCTTGTGGCTTCATCCTTTCGGTTCACCTATCTCATCTTCTCAATTGCTGATGTAGGTTATGTTTCTGTCCCCATCATCAAGTTGTACAGTCCTTTCCTTCTGAGTTGGAATTATACCTTGGGATTCCAATCAAAATAATTGTATGGTGTGAGGATTACCACCAAGTTTGACTATATAATAGGTGCCCTATCCATTTCTCCCACTATTTCTGAGAACCCCCAAAAATTTACTCTTAATCTGCAAGTGAAAAAGTAAGAAACCACTGAAGAAATGGCACTTTAAGTGAAAATTCGTATCACTTTTAGGAGACTATATTCTGACTTACTTTCTGAGAAAAAAGTGACAAATCTCTCCAAATGGTTGAAAAACCACTTGCAAAATGGGTATATTTACTTCTCCTGCAATTCGTTTCCTCAAAAAGTTTATATTTTGGGAGAAATCACTGCAGAAAGTTACGACACGGATTTGTATTAGTTTCAGGAGGCGATCTTTCGACTTACTTTCTGAGAAAATGGTGAGGAATATCGCCCAACGGTTGAAAACCACTTGAATAATGGGTCGATTTACTTCTCTTGCCAGCCATTTCCTCAAAAAATTAACATTTTGGGAGAAATCACTTCTGAAAGGTACGATCACGGATTTTTTTTGCTGAAACTTCGATTTTCCTTATTCTTTGGCTTGTCTGGTTTTCTCCAAGCAACATAGCTCTGATACCATGTCAATGTTTCATTGAAACCTTCATATGAGATCTAGATAAAACAAGTACAAACAAAACTTATCTAGAAAGGAAGAGAGATTCAATATGGACGAATGAGAAAATATATTCATGCTACTACAATGAGTTGATGATTGATACATAGATGATGATTAATATGATACAATGAATGAGTGGAATACACTCATATATAGGACATAACATTCCATAATAGCATAATGCATACATGCATAATAGCATAATAGTGATTATCTAAAATAGAAAGTCTAAAATAGAACTAGTCAGTTAACTCCCATTGAACTAGTGTGACGAAAATAGAAATTTCTCCAACATGAAATATAATACTCAAAATTTTATTTTTTTTCGAGATAGGGAACTCAATTTTTTTTTATATAATAAAAAAAATTATTATCTGTAATTTCATTGGAGAATAGATTTGAAGTCTTATTGTAGACTTCACTCTTCCTTATGTTTTATTTTTCCTTACTTCCCAATGTTTTATCATTATAATCTAAGCTTTCTCTAACATAATGCAATTTTTCAATGTGATATAACCTAAGTTTTCACCTATTGCAATTTTTTTTAGATGTGAAATAACCTTAGTTTTCAGTTTCAATTTAACTTTATCGAAACTCTTTGACACAATGAAAATAATTGCACTTCATTTGCATTGTTAGATAATGTAAGTTTCAATTTAATTTTATTGAAAGTGTTTGATAGGTGGTCTTTAAATAGACTATAATATCACTAGTTCACAATCGCTCTATTATTCACCACCTTCCACAGATCCACAATGTCTCTCTTATTCAGTTCATTTCATATATAGCTTGATATTCACCACCTTCCATAGATGTATTATTATCACAACTTTCCATAAATTATATTTGTTTCCAATATACTATTTTCTATCTAGCTAGGAAAAACTATTTTCTATCTAGCTAGGAAAAATCACTTGCATAACAGAGGTTGATTGATTTGCATAATAGAGGTTGATTTCTTTTCTTTGTTCCTAAACATACTATTCATTTCTCACATCTTCTCTATTTGATGAAATGAACAAATGAACAATAAGCGTGAAGTATGAGATTTCACTCAATCCTTGATGTTGGCTTCCTGTTGAGATAATGAATGATTGCATCTTCAACCCCACAAACAATTACATATGGATAAAAAGACGGGTAAATGTTAATCTAAATTAAGCTTCACCATTTCATTTTTTTCTATTATTTGTTACATAATTATTATATATCTGATATATGTTATTTGTTACAGAAAAGCATATATCTAATGGAGCCATTGATATGTAAAATATTTATTATTGTATAGTTTTAGGAGAACTAATAAACGTATGAAATATATCTCTGTAGAAGCTAGGACACACAAGTGTACGCTCTAATGAGCCATCGTGTAGGAAGTAGTCAATGAATCATTAATTTCTAGGGATCTCCCTCATAATTATGGGTTTCCTTTTCTTTCTTCTCAGTTATTTCATTACGTGTGTGTCTTTTTTATTATTTTATTATTCAAATCTACTTCTAACATATGAACCATCTCTTATATGTACAATTACCACAAAAACAAAATTATAAGGTAACCCATATGCTTGAGGAAGTGGGTGTTTGAGTCTAGTTCTTAATGCCCAATCCTCGGAGGAAGAAGGGATAAGCCTCTAAGCCATGTGTGTAGTAGTAGCAATTCGACTCAAGTAAAGAATTGGAACTGTAGGTAAGTGATTTATTTCAATTAGGTTGAATCCTTAACAACACTTGAGAGGAAGGGAAGTGGTGTGGTTGGATTTTTCTTGGGTTTCACTTATCTTCCTGGCCCTAGTTACCAAAATTGGACCAACAATAGAATCACAAGTGAAATCTTTATCGATTTTTCATTTCTTCCAGGTAGAGGGATTTGGTCCACTTACTTTAGTATTTGTAGGGCCATCAATATATATAAGGAATTTGAGGTGGTAGGTGTTGTGTTCATCCAATTCTTTTATCTCTACTTACCAGGGGAATGGTAGTGGAAAATTCCATTTCAGAGGAGGGACTAGATTCAGAGGACAAACTACTGATGTTTTCTAGGCTATTTCACTCTAGTGTGGAAGTGATGCAGAAGTGGAATTACCTTCCCTCCTACTAATGGTTAACAATTGCAGATCATATATCACAAAAAAAATGAAACAAGGAGTTGATTGCTCTATGGATGTTTATCCCATTGAATCTCTGGTATTATGCGCTATCTCTTGAATTTTATGCTTTGTGATCTTCTACAGTAGTTAATATAGGTGACCAAATTCAGTTGCTAAGATAGTTATACCACCAAAAAAAAGGTGTGAACTCTTCTTCGGTGCTATATGGATGGCTAGTATGGCGTGAAATCTTCTTTGGTGCTATATGATTGGCTAGTTGAACCACACAAAAATTTAGTTTTCTTGTACTTTAAATATGTAATTAGAAAACTTGCTTGAGATTGGCTAGTTCAAAAGGTATCAAAATGATATTTCTATGCCAATGTAGCAAAGAAATTGAACATACCAGGGTTGATTGTAGAAGGCAGGCTTGCCCTCCTCCTTAGCATCCAGGCTTGCTTCCACTTCCCTCCCTTACTACTGCATCTTATTGTTCCATAGCTTAAGGTGACTTTGAAGCCAAATTCAGGGGAGATTTGATTAAATTAAGGTTGAGAGTTGGGATAAATGGTGTGGGGAGATTTTATTAAATTAATATTGAGAGTTGGTTTGGCTAGTGGGACTGACTCATGCTCCATATCAGACTATGCAATTCATTTGACTCAAATAAATCTATTGTTTCACAAACTGGTTTTGGTTTT
>ML777487.1:0-19017 GCA_009831015.1 Picea engelmannii | reverse complement strand
AGATCTTTCATTTTAATAACAATTGATCATATCGAATATATACAAATGAATGAGGTAACCAGAGGATATCTAAGCCGAATTTCAGAGGGAAGGTGAAGTAAAGAAGGCCAAAATTCAAGGGAGGATAAATTCTTTTGATGATGATTTCTAAGGTATGTTATTTACAGGTCATCTCCATACCATGAAATTGGGAGGCCATTGAGGAAACATATCCAAGTATCTGTGATAAAAATTTCATCTTGTGGGTCTTTGTATTTTTCAAGTTACACTCCGTGGAAAATAGGGTTTGTGGCTAGTCCTAAAACTAATCTAAAATATGTGTTTTGCGTAAACACATCATAAATTATTCATAACAAATCCAAATTCAGTAAGACCAAATGTATTGGTTAGAGTACAGTATTTAGTATTCTTTGTACCTTTTTCATATCCAAACAAAAAATATTTTGCACGGGTCACTCTCTACAAGTTCTATCTCTAGAATAATCCAGAATTCAACAAGGTATGCCATATTTTCTATAACTCCTTTTCTGAGAGGTTCCAAGTAGTGAAATTTGGAGGAATTTCATAAAAGACACTGAAGAATATTGTGTACCATTTATATATATTTATTCATTACAGGTACATAGTTTTGATTATTGCAAGTTAGGGTTGTTGACTAATCCAAAATTAGTCATGTGAGACTAAAGTAAAGTTTGATGAAAAGGCTAGTATCTTATTGTTAAAGTTAAGGAAGGGTTGTAGGTTTGTAATCATATACACCAGGTATGTTACAGAGTTACAAATCACATTTGGATGATAAAATTGATGAGGGATTTTTTGTTGAGGTATTTTACAGATAAAGGTTGTATAACAGTGAGGTTGTGGCACATGGTTTGATGTAATGGTTTATGGTATTTGGTTGCTAGAGAAATTTTTTATGGTTATATTGGTAAATGTATTTGGTATATGGTTGAGGTACATGATGGGTACATGGTTGAGACAAGTAGTTTATGATTTGGCACATACATGAGGTGTATAGTTGATGATGTCGGTACATATGGATGAGTCGTAGTTGATGAGTAGTTGATGCATGATTGGTACATATTTGGTACATGGATGAAGGCAGTTGTTAGTAGTATTGTTGACACATGGTTTATGCATGATGTAGAATAATTATCTTGGTATATTATTAGAATCACATATTGATCTTGCTAATGATTATGAGTTCTTTTGTTATGCTTGGTTGATGCACATCTTGGTGATTTTTTCCCTATGGTTGAGAGTTGTCTTGGGGATTGATCTTGGTGAGTAGATCTGATTTGGTTGATAAGATTGATGAGACAAGTTGTTGTGATAGGTTGTTTGGACAAGTTATTGTGACAGGTTATTTGTACAGGTTTGGTGAATGGTTGATGCATTATTTTATGGTACAGGTTGATGTATGGTACATGTTGGCATAGTTTATTGGTACAAGTTGTTTGGTTTAGGCTGATTGGTACAGGTTTATAGAAGTATATATCACAGTGATAGTGTGAAAGTGGTTCCATCATTCTACTTATATTTTAAGGTGGTTGGACGGGGAAAGGACAGGTGGTTGTAGCCACCTTCCAATTGTAGCTGGAGAACATGGGGGGTTGTAGCCTCCTTCTGGTTGTAGCCAGAGAATTGGGGAGTTGGAACTTCCTTCAAGTTTTAGCCTGGGAAACTAGGGGATTGGAGCCTCCTTCCAGTTGCAGCTGGAAAACAAAGGAAGTTGGTGCTTTCGATAAATGTAATTATTAAAGACATATAAGAAAAAAAAACATTATGTGGTTTTCTTCCGCTTTGGGATTCCACGTAAAAACATTGGTGTACTGTGTATGTTTATGTTTTCTCATTTGTTCATCGTTTATTTACTCAGCAACTATTGGATGATAATTCCACATTGATATAACACTTGCATTTTATGGTTAAAAATGATTAAATTTCTCTATTACTGATTCACCCCCCTCTTAGTAATCCAACACACTTTTCTTACGATAGAATACTAAATGACAAAGAAGTACAACAAGATTCCCAAACTTTGATCAACCAAAGAATCATTCTTAATGGAAATCCATCTAGGATGCATAAATTTCTAAGTCATTTTCCGCTTTCAGAACATTTCAAATCATGATTTGATCACAATAAACTTACTTTCAATGACTATTTTTATGTTCCAAGATTGAATGTGAACAATAATGTATTATTCGTTGATCCTTTGCAATCTAAAATTTCTGATTTTAATGCATAGATGTTAACAACAAAAAATACAAGGTGTGCATAGCATAACAGGTTTTCAGATCTCCATGAAGAAATCATATCGAATGTGTAAATGTGTTGAACCTGCAAAGAATAGATCTAACTAAACAATAATACACACATTTGCATAGAGAATTGGAGAAATAAGAAGAAGGAGAGATAAAGAATGAAAGAATTCTCATTAACCATTATGAATCATGAATAGTTTACACATGATATACTCTGTATAACTGAATGAGTGCACAATGGAGGTGAACCAATGCACCATAGTGGTGGTCTAGAGTGATATGGACACACCCTAGTAGTTACAGGAGTGAACTGCTACCTAGTCTAGTCTCTCAAGTAGTTACAAGAGTGAACTGCCACCTAGTTCAGTTAACTAGTCAACTAGTCTTCAGTTAACTGACTGAACATAGAGTAGTGAGGAGTTAACTCAAAGAATCAAGGCTAATGCGCCAGTCTGGTGATGATACCAAGGCAAGGTTGAATTAGCATGGTGATGATCCCAATGTTGAATGGTGACAAAACCAATGCAACATCTAAACTCAACTCAACTAGTCAAACTGAAGTGTCAACTACAAGAGAATATTCTCTAGATGGAATATTCTCCCCTAAAATATAAGAGACTAGATAATGACTAATTATGACTAATAAACAAGGGAAAACCTTAGAAAAAAGAAAAATAAATCCTAGGTGTGTGTGACTTAACTCCAACATAATGTACATCCTGTCACCATGTAAATCACAAGAGACATTGAGTTGATCAAAGATACAATATCATCTCAATTTACTCTAGAATCACATATTAATCCTCAGGGGAAGACACATCACTCATCCATGGATTATATCTCAATACTCTGACACTACACATGTATTTAATGATATTTTAGGAGAAGTCTTGGATTCATCCTTCACTCAATGTTTCTCTCAAATAATCAGACATCATCTCTCATCTCAGCACATGGGTAATGTAAAATGTGGGGCCGAGAATATTTATCTGGACAATGAGGCACTCCAATTTCAACCAATGATAATATTAGGTGCTCATTGTATTACTTCTAACCCTGCAATGAATGATGTTGCCCACTTTGAGACTCTCCCACAAAGAACATTACACACATATTTCATTTATGGGTCGCATCATGTATGCCACTCAATTTCAATTTCCTTCCAACAATCCTTTGATAATCATTGTAAATTTTATGATGGAATTGAATGTTGGTTGGATGAATCCTACATGTCTGCATTTCCCATGAACAATAATGTTGTCAAATTTAACATGTTGAGTAAATATTTACTTGAATCAATTCTTCCTATCTTTCATCCCTCACTACTTGATTCTCTACAGTTGACTTTTAATGAACATGTCATTGTTGGTTTGGAGTTACTTGATTGGTCATAGTGGCATTATGTTTTTTCTTAGCCTTATTTCAACCAATGTAGAATAGGTTAAGAATAGGATTAGCATATCTCTTTTACTTCCTTTATGTTATCATAGTTTAGGTGTTTGCTTCCTTTTCTACTTGTGTAGCATGGATTTTGGTTTGTCTTGGTTTCTTCAATAAAGGCCAACAATTGTGATTAGTTTAGTTTGCAATTGTTGTTGGTTTTCCTTGGTTTAATTTTATTTTCATCAAATATTTCCTCTTTTCATTTGATGTTTTTCATTTTGTTTGACTAAAACCTTGGATTAACCTTGGTTTTCATCCATATTCATGAGGAAACCACGTGCAAGAATTTCTTGAGAAGTTCAATTGAAAGATTCACTTGTTTAAAAAACATTCACTCTAATTTTGATAGTTGGATAGTCGGTTATCCTAATATATTGAAATCATATCTTCTTAGGAATACTTTACATCTTTTCCAATATGGAAATCAGATTGAAACAATCACATCAACTATTCACAGCCTTACTCAGGATGGTGTCTATTGAGAAAAAATAATTGAAATTTTTGTTACTTTATGATAGAGGTTGTGCCTAAGAATTTCAGTGCATTTACCCTTTTCCCAGTATTAAAATCTATTTTCAATCGTGCAGGAAATTAACAATGTACTTCACATCTAGCATACACCTCAAGGAACAAGGCATCAAGTTTCAATTTACTTTTGATCATTCAATCACAATGATATCTAATCTTGGGGATACTGATCAACCAAATAGCTCTCAAACCCAATTCTTTGAGAAAGAACCAATGATCGTTTCAGCCATAGTCATTGTTTCCCAAACGAGAGTTTCCATTCAAAAAACCAACATTCAAGCTAAGTCTACTCCGCATCTCTGCTAAAATCTTGGCAACATAAGATGGTACAAGTGCGCAACTGGCATCACATGCTCGATTTGAACTATTGAAGAGATGAGCATGTGATGTTGTAGCATATGTTTTACAGATAGAAGTGGTAGAAAATGGGTGAATATTTTGCGTGGATGAAATCAAATAAATCTAGTGGACAATGAATTGGAACTTCTGGCCATCCCATACCCCTTGAAACACAAGTTTGTAGAGATGAAATAGAAGTTTTTAGGAAATAATGATGAAGAATGCAATTCTCAGTTAGTGCTAGTAACAAAGCCAATCGGAATGAAAATAATATGCATATAGAATTTCACATGTATTAGTCTTATCAAGAGAATGAAAAATTCTTGTTACAGGTGCATGCTCATCATATCAAACAGGTGGAAGAGTGAAGGTGTCAGCATGCAGTTGTTGAGGTACATGCGAGACACTTTCCTCGAATTGGACACTACGCTCAATGATGAGCCGGTCCGACGAAAGATCAATAAGAAAATATCCCTTCACATCATTGGGGTATCCAACAAAAATTCACTCAGTTCTCTATGGATCAAGTGTCTTCCTCTTTTTATATTTAAACCTAGCCCATTCACGTGAACCGAAAATGTGAAAGTGGGTCACTTCCGGTTTGAGGCCGCTCTAAGCCTCGTAGAGGGTCTTATCCTTGACAGATCTATGGGGAGACCTGTTTTGGATGTATGTTGAAAAATTAAGTGCTTCGGCCCATAGTCTCTATGGTAGTGACTTTGCATGCAACATGCAAGATGCCATCTCCTTTAGAGATCTATTTTTTCTCTTATCAACTTTGTTTTGCTGCAGAGTATAGGGAACAATGTGTTGCAACTGGATCCCTGCCTCATCGAAAAGATTGTGGATCTCATGATTCACATAATCTCCCTCATTATCAATTCAAAGGACTTTGATATTCTTTCCGGACAGTGTCTCAACCAAGGCTTTGAAATCTTTGAGGTGTTGAAAGACCTCAGATTTTTGCCTAAGAAAGTAGATCCATGTAAAATGTGAGAAATCATCAAAAAAAATGAGAACAAACCTTGATTTGTTGATTGATGGATGTGGAAAAGGAACAATAAGGTCACTGTGGATCATATCTAAAGGTGTGGAAGCTCGCTGAGACTTTCCTTTGTCGAATTTCTCTTGAGGGTGTTTTCTGAGAACACATCCCTCACATACTCCCTTGGAGAAATGGATGTTTGGTAGAACATCAACCAATATTTACTTGCTAATCTATTGCATGTATCTTAAATTCAAATGTCCAAACCTTTTGTTCCATATCCTACTACTTTCATCAGCATGAGTAAGCAGTAAAGCATAATTAGGTTCAATGAATTCAGGAAATGTATACAATCTAGAATGATGATTTACCTCATCGGTAGAAAACCTGGAGTTGGTTTGCATGTCGTAGATGTCCACGAAATTTGTTGTGAATATGAATTTATTTTCGGTGACAGAATTCGTCATCTGATACACAGAGAGAAGGTTGATAGAAATTTTGGGAACGTGCAACACATTCTCAAAGCTTCTGTTGGTGAGTTCAATCCTTCCTTTGTTGGTGACTTCAACAGAAGAGTTGTCCCCCATCAGAATAGGAGGACCTTTGCATGCATCCAATAAAGAATAGACTACATCAGATGCAACCATGTGATGTGATGCCATTGAATCTACAATCCAAGCATCGGAAGAGGAGTTGATGGAAATCAAGGCATGACTAGAATTACCTTTCTTGGAATTAAGATCTTCTGGCTTCTTCTTCTTGGCACCCTCGGAGGTGCGATCTCCAAGGTTTTTTTGCTGAAGTATTTGAGACATCAGATCTATTTTGTTTTGCATGTATGCGGATTCCAAATGGAATCCTTTGTGACAGTAAGTGCATTTCTCCCCTTTTCTTCCCTTTTCCCCTTTGGATCCAGAGGCATCGGTGAAGGCTTTTGTGTACCCTTCCTTCTTCGGATATGTATGATATTTCCATTATCTTTATCTGTAGATTTCTGATATTTTTGGCTTCCATTATGCACAGTGAGTGCATGCACCCTTGGGCCTTTGATTGTGCCCATATTGATGAGCTTGGTTTTCTCTTGTGTCAGGGATTCGATAAAGTCCTCAAGATAAGGCATCTTCCAGGTGGCTCCAGAGGTGAATATGACAGTATGGAATGTGGATACGAATACAGATAATTTAGAGTGAAGCTTGGAGAGAATGGTGAGAACCATTTATTTCTCCTCCTTCTATTTATCAACCCCGCAAGCTTTGAGTTGCGACAGTAAATCCTTGAATTTTGTAAAGAAATCTTGAATATTTTCAAAGATTTTTGTATCCAATGTGAGAAGCTCCACCTCCAGCATGTGTCCCCCCATCTTATCATGTTTTCCAAAGATCCCTTCCAAGGTGTTCCAAGCTTCATTGGGAGTCTTACAGGAAGATATGTGAAAAAGGAGATCAGGAGAAATAACACTACAAATTGTTCCAAGTGCCTCATCCATGTGATTCAAGTACTTGGATTTTTCTATGGCTGATGTCAGTTTTGTATATCTATTCAAGGTTAACCTATACAAACCTTTGGTTTGGATATGTATGGATATTTTCTCCTTCCATGCAAAATAGTTGTAAGGTGTAAGAATGAATTCTTTTTGGAATTCCATCTTTTCGTTGTCTTCAATCTTTTGTAACTGCAAAAATTTTGGTGTAGCTTTTGCTTAGCAGTCCATCGACTCCGATAACATGTAAATGTGTTGAACCTTCAGAAAATGGATCTATCTAAAAAATAATACACACATTTGTAGAGATAATTGGAGAAAGAAGAAGGAGAGAAAAAGAATGAATGAATTCTCATTAACTGTTATGAATCATGAATAGTTTACACATGATATACTCTGTATATCTCAATGAGTTCACAGTGGAGGTGAAACAATGCACCATAGTGGTGGTCTAGAGTGATCTGGACACACACCAATAGTTACAGGAGTGAACTGACACCTAGTCTAGTCTCTCAGGCAGTTACAGGAGTGAACTTCCACCTAGTTGAGTTAACTAGTCAACTAGTCTTCAGTTAACTGATTGAACAGAGAGTAGTGAGGAGTTAACTCAGGAATCAATGCTAATGTGCCAGTCTAGTGATGATAGCAAGGCAAGGTCTAATTATCATGGTTATGATCCCAATATTGCATGCTGACAAAACCAATGCAACATCTAAACTCAACTCAACTAGTCAAAGTAAAGTGTCAACTGAAAGAGAATATTCTCCCCTAAAATATAGGAGACTGGATGATGACTAATTATGACTAACAAACAAGGAAAAACCTTAGGAAAAAGAAAAATAAATCCTAGGTGTGTGTGAAGTAACTCCAACACCCCCATTGAACATCACTATGGTGAAAATAAAGATTGGGTCCCGGCAACGAGGCCATGTTAGGTACTCAAGTACAAAAGATACACTGAAATAAAGTGAGGAAAGAGGGAAAACCTCATGGGAAACCCCCCCCTCAAGGTACAATGTATGTAAAAAGAATAACTACAATTGCTAGGAAACTATGTCCTTCACTCCAAGACGACCTCGCAGAGAATGGAACTTCTTCTCAATGAACGTCTTGGTCAAGATGTCTTTCATCTATTCTGTTGAAGGACAGAACTATAATTCGATGATCCCCTCGTGTACTAAGTTCCAGATGTAGTGCATGTGGATCTCGATGTGATTCGTCTGTTGCCTTTCAACTGGATCTCTATAGAACTTCAGAGTGCTCTGGTTGTCACACCAAATGACGATCGACCGATGAAACTGAATTCCCAATTCAGTGAGAAAATGTTTTAGCCACATAGCCTAAATGGTTATGTTAACTACCCCTCTGTACGCTTCCTTGGTTGAAGATAAAGCAATGGTAGCTTGCTTCTTTCTTGACCAAGAGATAGTCCCAAAAACAAGACTAAGTGAGTAACCGGATGTGGACTTGCGATCAATGTTATTGCCATCCCATTCGAAATCAGTAAACCTGATGAGATCTAATGTAGAGTTTGTTGCATAGTGAATCCCAAAGGTGATGGTGCCTTGAACATATCAAAGGATATGCTTTGCAGCTTTCCAATGTAGATCATGCAACTCCTGCATGAACCTGGAAACTACGCCAACTGCATATGTGAGGTTTGGTTTGGAGTGTGTGAGATACAAAAAGATCCCCACTAGCTATCTGTACAGTGTGTTGTCAACCAATGGAGTCTCCCCGCCATCCTTAAGTTTGACTCTAGATAGGAAAGGATTCGGAGAAGACTTGCAGTCTATCATGTGAAATCTCTCAAGTAGATCTCGTGCATACTGGACCTGAGATAGTTTGATGCCTGATGCATCCTGACTGTTCTCGAGTCTAAGAAAGAAGTGTAGCAGACCCACATCCATCATCAAAGACCTGTCATGTATAATCCTCTTGACTACAACAATCACTGAAGTCGAGCACCTGGTGATCAGGAAATCATCGACATACATAACTAAAATTAGAAGTGAATCAGTCATCCTGAGAATGTAGGCATTCGGGTCTAATTTACAACGTACAAAGTTCTGTGATAACAAGTAGGATTCCATCTTGGCATACCATGCCCTCGGAGCCTGCTTGAGGCCATAAAGTGACTTTTTCAATCGAAAGACCAAAGATGAGTCATGCATAAATCCCTAGGGCTGCTCCATATAGATATCCTCAGAGATATCACCGTGAAGAAATGCATTTTTCACGTCCATCTGATGAACTTCCCATCCCTTGGCTACTGCAATGGCAAGTGCCAATCATATGGAATCCATATTCTCTACTGGAGAAAAGGTCTCATCATAGTCAATACCATGAACTTGTTGAAAGCCTTTGGCGACAAGCCTAGATTTGTATCTGCTAATCTTTCCATCCACTGCTCTCTTCATCTTGTAGACCCATCTGCATCTGACAAGTTTCCTCCCAGAAGGAAGGGGAACCAGATCCCAATTTTGGTTCTCGAGGAGGGAGTTGTACTCCTCCTACATGGCGGACTCCCAAAAGGGATTTCCAACAACCTCGCCATAAGACTGTGGATATGAAGACTAAACCAAGAAAATATTCCTAGAGGGAAATGGTTTAGTGGTAGTGAGTGCAATAGGAGGCTCCTCAAAATTAGATCGAGTCCTCCTAGTATCAGTTGGATCACCAATGAGATCCCCTGTGTCCTGAAGAGTAGTTTGTGCCCACTTGGGCCTCTTCTCTGGCTCTGCAACTGCATCTGGATGCTCTAACTCTGCATATTAATGTACTGACTCTGAATCTGAATCATTTGAGTCCTTTGAATTAGAACTCTCATCTGAAGAAGAGTCGACATGTGCATGCTCATCATCTCAGACCGATGGAAGAGTGAAGGTGTCAGCATGCGGCTACTGAGGTACATGTGAGACACTTTACTCGAATTGGACACTACGCTCAATGATGAGTCGGTTTGAGGAAATATCAATAAGACGATATCCCTTCTCACCATCAGGGTATCAAACAAAAATGCACTCAGTTCTCTGTGGATCAAGTGCCTTCCTCTTTTTAGAAGGAATCCTGGCCCATGCACATGAACCGAAAATGCGAAAGTGGGTCACTTCCAGTTTGAGGCCGCTCCAAGCCTCGTAAGGGGTCTTATCCTTGAAAAATCTATGGGGAGACCTGTTTTGTATGTATGTTTCATAATTAAGTGCTTCGGCCCATAGTCTCTATGGTAGCGAATTTTCATGCAACATGCAATATGCCATCTCCTTTAGAGATGTTTTTTTCCAATCAGGAAGTTCATTTTGCTGCGGAGTATATGGAACTGTGTGCTGCAACTGGATCCCTGCGTCATGGAAAATATTGAGGATATCATAATTCACATACTCTCCCCCGTTATCAGTTCATAGGACTTTGATCATATTTCGGGACTATGTCTCAACCAAGGCTTTGAAATCTTTGAGGTGTTGAAAGACCTCAGATTTTTGCCTGAGAAAGTAGATCCATGTAAAATGTGAGAAATCATCAACAAAAATGAGAACAAACCTAGGTTTTATCATGGATGGATGTGGAAAAGGACCCATAAGGTCACTATGGATCATATCTAAAGGTGTGGAAGCTCGTTGATACTTGTCGATTTTCTCTTGAGGGTGTTTTTTGAGAACACATCCCTCACATACTCCCTTGGAGAAATGGATGTCTAGTAGACCATCAACCAATATTTTCTTGCTAAGTTGTTGCATGTATATGAAATTCAAATGTCCAAACCTTTGGTTCCATATCCTACTACTTTCATCAACATGAATAATAAGTAAAGAAGAATCGGGTTCAATGAATTCAGAAAATGTATACAATCTAGACTGATGATTTACCTCATCGGTAGTAGCCCTGGAGTTGGTTTGCATGTCGTAGATGTCCACAGAATTTGGTTTGAATATGAATTTATTTTCGGTGCCGGAATTCGTCATCTGATACATAGAGAGAAGGTTGAAAGAAATTTTGGGAACGTGCAACATATGTGAATAGGAGGACCTTTGCATGCATCCAATGAACAATAGACTTCTTCTAATGCAACCATGTGATGTGATGCTCTTGAATCTACAATCCAATCATCGGGAGAGGATTTGATGGCAATCAAGGCATGGCTAGAATTACATTTCTTGGAATTTAGATATTCTGGCTTCTTCTTCTTCTTGTCACCCTCGGGGATGTGATATCCAAGGTTTTTTTTCTGAAGTATTTGAGACATCAGATCTATTTTTTTTGCATGCATGCAAATTCTGAATGGAATCCTTTGTGATAGTATGTGCATTTATCCCCTTTTCCTCCCTTTTCCCCTTTGGATTCAGAGGCATCGGTGAAGGGTTTTGTGTACCCTTCCTTCTTTGGATGTGCATGATCTTTTCAATTAGATTTATCTTTATATTTCTAATATTTTTGGTTTCCATCATGCACAGTGAGTGCATGCGCCCTTGGGCCTTTGATTTTTCCCATGTTGATGAGCTTGGTTGGCTCTTATGTCATGGATTCAATAAAGTCCTCAAGAGAAGGCATCTTCTAGGTGGCTCCGGAGGTGAATTTAACAGTATGGAATGTGGATATGAATACAGATAATCCAATACCAAGCTTGGAGATAATGGTGAGAACCATTTGTTTCTCCTCCTTTGATTTATCAACCCCACAAGCTTTGAGTTGCGACAGTAAATCCTTGATTTTTGTAAAGAAATCTTGGATATTTTAGAATCTTTTTGGATCCAATGTGAGAAGCTCCACCTCTAGCATCTATCCCATCATCTCATCATGTTATCCAAAGATCCCTTCCAAGGTGATCCAGGCTTCATTGGGAGTCTTATGGGAATATATGTGAAAAAGGAGATAATGAGAAATAAGACTGCAAATTGTTCTGAGTGCCTCATCCATGCAATTCAAGAACTTGGATTTTTCTATGGCACATGTTGATTCCGTATATGTATTCAAAGTTAACCTATACAACCCTTTGGTTTATATATGTATGGATATTTTCTCCTTTCATGAAAAATAGTTGTAAGGTGTAAGAATGCATTCTTTTTGTAATTCCATCTTTCCGTTGTCTTCAATCTTTTGTACATGCAAAAATTTTGGTGTAGATTTTTCTTAGCAATCCGTCAGTTTTGATACCATGTAAATGTGTTCAAACTACACAAAATAGATCTATATAAACAATAATAAACACATTTGCAGAGAGAATTGGAGAAATAAGAAGAAGGAGAGAAACAAAATGAAAGAATTCTCATTAATCGTTATGAATCATGAATAGTTTACACATGATATAATCTGTATAGCTCAATGACTATGCACTGGAGGAAAAATAATGTATCACAGTGGTGGCGTAGAGTGATATGGACACACACCAAAAGTTATGGGAGTGAACTGCCACCTAGTCTAGTCTCTCAGGCAGTTACAGGAGTGAACTGCCACCTAGTTGAGTTAACTAGTTAACTAGTCTTCAGTTAACTGACTGAAAAGAGAGTAGTGAGGAGTTAACTTAGGGAATCAAAGATAATGCATTAGTATTGTGATGATACCAAGGAAATGTCTAATTATCATGGTGATGATCCCAATATTTCATGGTGACAAAACCAATGCAACATTTAAACTCAACTCAACTAGTCAAACTAAAGTATCAATTGAAAGAGAATATTCTTCAGGTGGAATATTCTCCCCTAAAATATAGAAGACTTGGTAATGACTAATTATGACTAATAAACAAGGAAAAACCTTAGGAAAAAGAAAACGAAATCCTAGTTGCGTGTGAAGTAACTCCAACAGAATGTACATCCCATCACCATGTAAATCACAAGATACATTGATTTGATACAAGATACAATATCATCTCAATTTACTCTAGAATCACATATTAATCCTCAGGGGAAGACACATCACTAATCCTTGGATTATATCTCAATACTCTGATACTCCACATTTTTTTAATGATATTTTAGGAGAATTCTTGGATTCATCTTTCACTCAATGTTTCTCTAAAATAATCATACATCATCTCTCATCTCAACACATGGGTAATGTAAAATGTGGGCCCAAGAATATTTATTTGGACAATGAGGCACTCCAATTTCAACCAATGATAATATTAGATACTCATTGTATTAACTCGAACATTGGAGTGAATGATGCCACCCACTTTGAGACTCTCCCACAAAGCACATTACACACATATTTCATTTATGAGTCACATCATGTATGTCACTCAATTTCAATTTCCTTCCAACAATCCTTTGATAATCATTGTAAATTTTATGATGGAATTGAATTTTGGTTGGATGAATCCTACACGTTTGCATTTCCCATGAACAATTTTTTATCAAATTTAACATGTTGAGTAAATATTTACTTGAATCAATTCTTCCTATCTTTCATCCCTCACTACTTCATTCTCTACAGTTGACTTTTAATGAACATGTCATTGTTGGTTTGGAGTTACTTGATTGGTCGTAGTGGCATTATGTTTTTTTCTTAGCCTCATTTCAACCAATGTAGAATAGGTTAAGAATAGGATTATCATAGCTCTTTTACTTTTTTATGTTATCATAGTTTAGGTGTTTGCTTCCTTTTCTGCTTGTGTAGCGTGGATTTTGGTTTGTCTTGGTTTCTTCAATAAAGGACAACAATTGTGATTAGTGTAGTTTTCAATTGTTGTTGGTTTTCCTTGCTTTAAGTTTCCTTTGATCAAATATTTCTTCTTTTCATTTGATGTTTTTCATTTTGTTTGACTAAAACCTTGGATTAACCTTGGTTTTCATCCATCTTCATGAGGAAACGATGTGCAAGAATTTTTTTCGAAGTTCAATTGAAAGATTCACTTGTTTCATCAACATTCACTCTGATGTTGATAGTTGGATAGTCGGTTATCCTAATATACTGAAATCATATCTTCTTAGGAATACTTTACATCTTGTCCAATATGGAAATTAGGTTGAAACAATCACATCGACTATTCACAACCTTACTCAAGATGGTGTCTATTGAAAAAAATTCATCGAAATGTTTGTTACTCTATGACAGAGGTTGTGCCTGAGAATTTTAGTGCATTTACCCTTTTCCTAGTATTAAAATCTATTTTCAATCATGCAGGAAATTAATAGCATACTTCACATCTATCACACACCTCAAGGAACAGGGCATCAATTTTCAGTTTACTTTTGATCATTCAATCACAAAGATATCTAATCTTGTGGATACTAATCAACCAAATAGATCTCAAAACCAATTCTTTAAGAAAGAACCAATGATCGTTTCAACCATATTCATTGTTTCCCAAACGTGAGTTTCCATTCAACAAACCAAAATTCAAGCTAAGTCTACTCTGCATCTTTGCTAAAATCTTGGCAACATGAGATGGTACAAGTGCACAGTTGGCATCACACGGTCGATTTGAACTATTGAAGAGATGAGGATGTGATGTTGTAGCATATGTTTTAGAGATAGAAGTGGTAGAAAATGGGTGAATATTTTGCATGGATGAAATCAAAGAAATCTGGTGGACAATGAATTGGAACTTCTGGCCATCTCATACCCCCTAAAAAACAAGGTTGTAGAGATGAAATAGAATTTTTCAGGAAATAATGATGAAGAATGCAATTCTCAGTTAGTGCTAGTAACAGAGCCAATCTGAATGAAAATAATATGCATATAGACTTTCACATGGATTAGTCTTATCAAGAGGATGCAAAATTATTGTTTCTTGGAATGCATGAACATCCTTAAAGTTATTGGAAACACTCAATTTATGATCTCGTTGTTAGTCTATGTTTTGTCCTAACTGAATATCGTTGATCGTCATTTGTCCAAGGTTTAATTTTCAGTTGCAGTAGGGTGATTGATATGAAACCGAGGTGACACTGATACCAAACTTGACTTTCTTCTAGGCCACTTAATTAAGGTCAAATTTACAAATTCATATCTATTGAACCTGATTGCATCAAAGGTGAAAATATGTACTTATGAAGGCTTGAATCCAAATTGAATATTAACATGGTGAATGTGCTATTAATATCATAATCCATTACTTAATACATTTAATGATAATAATTGCAGAAATAAAACATGCATAAGAAAATATGAGACAAGAGATCACCGAGTTTTTAATGAAGTTCCCCAGAACCTTCTGGTTATGTCTATGGATCCGCTTGGAATAAAAATCACTTTATTATCCTTCCTTTGAAAGGGATGAAATCTTCTCACAACATTTGGCACATTCTCCTTACAGGGTTGAAACCCAGAGAATCCTTAAGGCTCTCACATAAGTGACATTTCTCTAGACACTAGAAGGACTACATTCTCCCCATGTAAGGTGATCAACTCTTCCAATGAAGGGGATTACAGACCACAAGAATTATTGCTTGTTTTTTCTCCTAAAATAGCTCTTCCAAAGCTCTCCTATTGAAGGGGTTTAAATAGTTTTTCCTTGCTCCATAACTCAAGGATAAAAGATCCATAAATTTAGGATCTAATAACCACTCAAGGAAAAAAATGAAAAAGCATCTAACCAACTTGGAAGGCCCTTAACTTCCTCCTTGAGACTAGGAAACCACTTGTGGTAAAGTGAGGAAGAGTCCAAACCAACTCATGAGACCCTTAACTTCCTCCTTAAAACTAGGAAACTAATTTCCCCTTAAAATTAGTAAACTAATTTGTGAGTTGGATTCTCTCACAAAACTAATTTTCCCATTTTTAAAATTAAATGACTAATATGTGAGATTCTCAAACTCACTTCAAGCATTAAGAATTTTTCCAATTTGCATGAATAATACACAAGTTTCTCACTCACTTAAAGTATTAATCATTTTTACATTTTAAATAAATCATTCATTCATATTAATTATTCTTTGTCACCTACCATAAATTAGTATTTTAATGATATTCTCCATGGTGTGAAAAGTAATGATTCCTTGTGTGGAGATCCTCTTGGATCACACCTCCCCACAAAAAAACACTTTTGGTCCTCCAAAAGTATAGAGAGAAAGTGTTCCTTGAATCTCCACAACCAGCTTCTAGGAAGTGTTTTACACTCCACGATGCACTTTCCCACTACTCGATTTGGATAAAAAAATGTATATAACATGCCATGCCCTTATTCTCCTTCACCTTTTTACTTCAAAATGAGGATGTCAATGCCAACACTTGTATCAATGCAAATTCATAGTTAATTCCTTGATTTGCATAACAAATGTCTCTGAAAGGTTGCACCCTTCTTCTCCTTCACCTTTGTACTCCAAAATTAAGATGGCGATGCCAACACTTGTGTCAATACAAATCTATAGCTGAAAACACATGGATTACAATTTTTGCAACATTTTCAAAGAAATACCATACATGCCAGGAGTTTATAAAACACTCATGGACAAGTGTTACAATGATTTCCAAATAGTCCTTAGGAAAAAATAATGCCTCTCACTCAACAGTGGCTACAAAACCCATTACAAATGTTTCCAAAATGGGCCTAGGAAAAACAATTCCTCTCACTCTACAATGGATACAAGACCCATTACAAAAGTTTCCAAAATAGGCCTAGGAAAAACAACGCCTCTCACTCAATAGTGGCTAAAATACCCATTACAATGTTATCAAAACAAACCTAGGAAAAACAATGCCTCTCACTCAATATAGGCTACAAGACCCATTACAATATTTCCAACAAGGCTTAGGAAAAACAACTTCCTCTCACTCTCCTCAAGAGGCTACAAATCCTTTACAATGTTTCATGGCAACTTCCATTTTCAAGCCAAATGGAAATTACATCAAATTTTAAGGAAACATTACCATTAAGGAAAATACCCCCAAATGTGCACTAATGGTAAACACTATGGTTTTTAAATCCCCCATTACAAACATGTGCAACATAATAAATAAGGCAAATTCCATCATCATCACACCTGTCTCATAGTTCTGAGACTTTTAGTTGTAAACATGACTACTTTTTGTCGAAGTGTCAAAAATGGCCTCTTACCACACCATCTCGGTTTGCATGCAAGGCTCAAAAGAAATTTCCTGCAATAATTCAGATCTTTCTTCCCTGCTACAAGACTCAAAGATCACCAAAATATGCAACATACATTCATCCTCTTGCAATTTTCAAAAAGAGGCAAAAACCATAAATGCATAAAAATTACATTGGTTTTCATGCTAAGGCACTCAAAGTGTTGCTAAAATCTTATCATACACAACACCAACAAGTTTGTCTCATCATTCTGAAAATTTTTATTGTAAACTTGACATGTTCTGAAAAGTGCAACTCTGTCTTGAAAAACATGCATGAATTAATGACAAAAGTGGGCTTCTTCCATGAGCCCATAAATCTGTTGCTCGGATTGAAAGTATGATTGCACCAGTGGATTCGTAGCAAACAATCATGAGAAAATAACTGTATTTTCGTTAAATTTTGTCACTGTGACTTATGAACCCCCTTGGGATCTCTTCCTTGAAATGTGTGGCACACAAGGCCTTACCACCTGCAATTAATATACCTATGCACATTGAAATTTGTGCCCATACCTAGGCCTCGATCTACGTGTGACCTCTTTCTGGGTGACAATCCGAAATTCATCCTCCTGGTTATCGCGTGTGTACTCCTCCTAGTAGATGGTGCTAGCACTAGTTTAAATGAGTTTTGGTGAGCATACTTTTCAAAGAACCACTTGTGGCACATTGGTTAGTGGTTATGGTAAAGTTGGGGTAGGTCCCGAGGTCAAACCTGGAGGCCTCCCCATTGGGTATGTTGTTGCAACAAATATTAAATATATTTTTAAAAATATATATTAAACATTGACCACATGTCATTTTAATATTTAATTCCACCATATTTGACCGTTGGTTGGCCCACTAGTTTTGGCATTGGTCAATCTAGTGCTGACCCTTTTAAATTTTAAATTTTTTGAACCAATCCCTCATTGGGCATTTTCGAGCTACCACATGGAAACCTGTGATTGGCCCACATGGCACAACCTAATTAACTGGCCAACACTCAGTCATTATTGACGTCACCTACCTTATCAATTCCCACGTCAATGCTACATCACTAGTTGACTAGACGTCCCATCACTTGTATGGACCACCAACTGTGCCACCATGACAGATGATGATGTCATCACCATAGTGCCACGTAATTTCTTATTGTTACATCATTCTTTACTACCACGTTAGCATCCCAGTCAACACCTACATCATCGTCATACTGCCATGTATGCATCCTGCATCAACATCCATACTTCCAACCATACCTTCCACATTAGTTTTTACGTCAGCATCTGTACTACCAACTTTACCTACCACATCAGCTATCGCATCAACATCTGTACTACCAACCATACCTTCCATGTCATTTGTTGCATCAACATGACACATGGCCAAATGTGGTTGGTCCAAATGGGTGCCAAATCACCCAAAAATGAGTGTCACATGGAAGCCTTTTGGGTTGCCACGTCACATTGATAACATCAGCAAGATACGTTTCATCCACTATGTCTTCCAACTCATCATGTCGACATCAACAATGTATGGACTTCGTCAATTTTACTTGTTTGTGGATAGTTTAAGATGGCCATAAATTTTGCATTTGACTCTATTTGAGTGTTGGTTTCGACTCGGTGTTGGTTTCATCGAATTTTGGGAACTTTGATTTTTGGCCATTTGTTTCTTTGATTGAGCAGGATCCAGCCTCCAAGTACATAGACTTTTGTATGTGATTCTTTCTTGGTGTACCATGAAGCTCGGGGTGAATCTTCCAACATTTCCTGCTCCAGTGACCACTCATTTGGCAGTGAGTGAAATAGTTGTGTGACTTCATGTCTATCTTGCTTTCACTATAAAGAAATTTTCTCTTCTAGTACTTTGCAACACTCTTGTTGTCCCAAGATGGTGTTGGTGATGATCTCAACTCTTTTCTTGAATAATCCTCTGCTTCTGCTACTTTTGAGCATTCTCTTTCA
>ML777486.1:840701-858176 GCA_009831015.1 Picea engelmannii | reverse complement strand
AGGTTGCCCCCTCGAAGAGGCCTGTGAACATTGCTATCTGATTCAAAGTGCTATTTCTATTGCTATTTCATATATCATTTCTGTGTATTGTGAAGATTATGCTGGATATTTTACTGTTATTCTGTCATTTCTAGCATTTCGTTCATGTTCTTCATATTTTATATATCTGGTATCTTGAACTTGTAAATGACCTTATAATCATATCCAAATAGTTTATTCACCCATTTTTGTTGCTCCGGGGAGGAAATGCATTGTTCCATAAAGTACTTGAGGCTTTGATGGTCTGTCTTAATTTGGAAACGTTGCCCCAAGAGATAAGGGCATCACAGATCAATGGCATGTAGAATAGGAAACATTTCCTTTTCATAGATGGGTTTGCCTAGATTCCTTTAAGATAGTTTCTTGTTGTTGAATGCCAAAGGTCGACCCTCTTGCACAAGGACAACACTGATTCCTTTCCCTGAGGCATCACATTCCAACACAAAGGTCTTTGTGAAATCAGGAAGGGCCAGAACCAGAGTGGTTCACATGGCCATCTTCAAGGTTTGGAAAGCTTGAGTAGTGGTTGGAGTCCAAGTGAAAGAGTTCTTTTTGAGGAGAGCCATGAGAGGTGTTGCAATCTTTCCATAATTCTTAACAAACTTGCGATAATACCCTGTTAAGCCCAAAAATCCACCCAAGCTTTTGAGAGTCTTTGGGTGTGGCCAATCTTCCATAGCTTTAATCTTTTTTGGATCCACCCTGATGCCATCCTTGCCAACCAGATGACCCAAGTATTCTACTTCTGAGGCACCAAAAGCACATTTAGATTGTTTCAGGAAAAGTTGGTGCTAAGAGAGTAGATGGAGAAATCGATCCACATGAGTAAGATGGTCTATCCAAGTTTTTCTATAGATGAGGATCTCATCAAAGAAAACTAGGAAAAAATGATGGAGAAAGGGACGAAAGACATGATTCATGAGGCTTTGGAAGGTGGAGGGGGCATTACACAAGACAAAGGGCATAACCAAAAACTCATAGTGGCCCTCATGAGTTCAAAAGGCCGTCTTGGGAATGTCTTCTTCTTTCATACATATCTATTGATAGCCCGAGCGAAGATCAATTTTAGTAAAGAATTGGGAGCCACTCAATTCATCCAGGAGGTCATAAATGATAGGAATGGGAAATTTGTCTTTAATGGTCAGTTTGTTGAGGGCATGGAAGTCAAGACACATTCTCCAAGAACCTTGTTTCTTCAGGACCATGAATATAGGAGAAGAGTAAGGGCTTGTACTAGGGTGGATAATGCCTACATTAAGGAGTTCCTAGACCATTTTCTTAATTTCATTTTTTTGTGAAAAGGGGTGGCGATACAGATGGATATTGGGAGGAAGGCTTCTAGGTATAAGGGGAATGGAATGATCATGAACATCGTGGGACGGAGGGAGTCCTTAGGGAGTGGAAAATACCATTTGATGTTTATAAAGGAGGGCTTGGAGGTCTTGCGGCACCGGGGGTGTCTCAGTTGCTTGTATGGCATGGAGTTGGGCAATGACACTAGAATGACCTTTTTTGAGCATCTTTTCCATGCGATGGGAACTAATGACCTCAGGTGAACTAGCAGTGATGCCTTGGAATTTATATTGGTGGCCTTCCTGGTCGAATTGCATGGTTAATTCCTTAAAATCCATGAGAATGGGACCCAAAGTCCTTAGCTAGTCTGCACCCAACACAATGTCACAACCACCCATGTCGATAGAAAACATATGGGATTTTAGGTGGTAGTCACCAATTTGGAGACGCACATTTTCACAGTGCCCTCCACATTTCATGGAACCACCATTGGCAATCATGGTTTGGAAATTTTTGATGGCATGGATGTAGCCATGAGTTTCTTGGGAAATGTGGTGATGAATAAAATTATGGGTCCTTCCACTATCAACCAGAATGATGACCTTTCGATGCTTTATGTAACCAATTAACTTGAGGGTTTGGGGGGAAGAGAAGCCAGTGATAGAATTGAGGGAAATGATCGGTTCCACTTAGAGAGGGTTTGAGGGAGGGGTTATGTCAATGATTTTAGGTGACTCAGGCACAAGGGGAGTTTCAAAATCCTCTTCCAAAATATCCTCAGAGATGGACATAAAAATCTTTTGTTCCTTACACTTGTGGCCCGAGAAATATTTTTCATCACAATTATAACAAAGGCCTTTGAGTTGGCGTTCAGCCATTTCATCCCTGGTCAATTTTTGGATATTTAATGGGGCAGAGAGAGTAGTGGGATTAACGGGTTTAGGGCAAGGGGTAAAGGAGGGTTTACGATTTTGAGAGGATACAACTTGTTTTGCTTCTTTAGATTTTTTAGTAGCATCCACCCAAATCGAAGGTCAAGCCATGAGGGCATGGGCCCAAATCTCATCCTTAAGGCCACTGATAAAAAACTCTCGAAATAAAGCATCGGTCATGCCCTCTATTCAAAAATCCAGGTGCTCAAAGGTAGCTATGAAGTCTTCTACTCTTCCTGATTTTTTCAACTTTGTCAAAGGGCCCAAATGGTTGGTGTCAGTGTCAAATCATTCATAAAGCTTAGTCACAAATTGGGTCCAAGCAATATATCCTTGACAGGAAGTTTTTCTCCATTACCACCATTGCCAATGTTCTTGATCTAGATGGAGAACACCATACCAAAGTTTGGCCAAGTCATCTGTAATGTCATATAAAGAGAAATAATGTTCCATTTGGGTTACCCAACCAGTGGGGTCCGAGCCATCAAATTTGGTCACATCCACCCGCGGAAGGTGTAGGTCATGTTGAAAGTGATGGTGTTGAAAGGTATGGGAATGGGAGGAATGTTCACCTTCAGTCTTTGGAGGTGCATCAGAGAAAGGGTCATCTGTAGGGATATTCAGTTTGGTGCAAAGTGATGCAAAGATAGATTCAAGTTGGGTGGTCAGTTCTTGTTTGAATTCCTCCATTAAGGACTACATGGTTGTATTTATGGTTGTATTGATTGATGTATCGATGGAGGCAATAGTGGAACTGAGTTGTTTCACTTCTTTTTGGGTCCCGAGGAAATCAACTTGCAAGGTTTTGAAGCAAGCTTCTAGGTCTTGGCTATGGGTATGGGCCATGAGGATGGGTGAACTAAAAAGGGGCGGGCAGGGTCAAACATTTTTGCCAAAAAATGATATGGATGAAAGTGATAAGGGCAAAGAGATGAATCCAATGGAATGGGTCTCAAATAATGGTGAAAAAATTTCTAGACTTTTTTTTTTTTTTAACACCTGTGAAGTTATACTCCTATCTAAAGAATACTCGAGTGATGAAATCCCCAAATGCTTAACCAGTAAGAAAAGTGTAGTGATTTGGCAAACCGAACATAGTTGTGTAGAAATAGATCTTGTCTATTTTAATTTGTTTATGTTTCTATCCCCTAAGGGTTTGATATTCAAGGGTTCTATAGACAAGGGTTTTCCCTATGCTATAGCTCTCTGATATACATGTGGGGTCCAACAATAGTACTCAGCCCAATATCTCAGGGCACTAACTAAGGAGGATAGATCGTACCCTTAGCCATACTACCCGACTAACCAAGTACTAGAGAGTATCTTCCCAAGTGTTGTTCTCGGTGGCACTATAACAGTCAAGCGATTGATCAGTTTATCTAAATAAGGCTTCAATAAATCTAGGTCGATCCATACACAGGTGTTTTCTGATGCACTACCACTTGAAGGGGTACTAACAGGGGTTACAAAGGTGGCCAACAGATGTGCGCTTAAGAACCACTTTCAATTCCTGCATGTATGAATTCCTCAACCGGAGGTTTATGCACATAACGATAGATCTCTGTGTCTTAAAGATGCTGGAATACGTCTCTACCTTGAAAAAAAAATTCCCACAATTTCTTCCAAGGAAAGTTCTCTGATACCACTTGTAATATACTAGATATAAAAAGTATGCAGAATAAAAATAAAATGCTAGAAATGGCAGAATAACAGTAATATAACCAGCATAATCTCCACAATAACACAGAAATGATATAAGAACAACAACAAAAGTAGCACTTTGATTCATAAAGAAATGTTCACGGGCCTCTTTGAGGGGGCAACCTCCAATCGAGCAGTGCTCTATTACAATAATCTCCAAGCTAGGGTTTTCATACCCTCTACCCATATTTGTACTAAATATGTATATCAAGAGAAGCATCTAGAGGAAGATACTTCTAGAAGAAAAATCTTCTATTAGGTCTTCTTACATCCGCCTTATTCTATTTTATTGAAAGGCCTTATTAATATTGACCTTTATTACATTCAAATATATTACTCTACCTATGTGCGGGTTATGACCCTAACAACCACAAAGATGTAAATTGTTCTTCAAGATTTAGACATGAGAAATCGAGACAGCCAAGGGATAAATACCTGTCACAACAAAAAATGAGACAACCAAGTAACAAACAACCACAGACTACAAATCATGTGATGGCTAGGAAAAAGATACAGATTAAACATAAAAATCATTATGATCCTTTATTCAATGAACCAGAATGTGACATCTTCCATAATTGTGGACATAAAGCTAGAGACTTTTGCTTAAGGAACTATAAGATAGATTCAAATCACAAAGATGAAAATGTCAAGGTTTGGAAGAAGAATGAAGATAACAAGTGTGGATTGGTGTTGTCAGCTCAAAGACAAAAATACCCCTAGTATATTGATAGTGGATGCTCCAGTCATATGATAGGTGACAAAAGTAAGTTCTTATCACTCAAGGAAAATAAATCAAGGAGTGTGACCATTGGAAATGATGCTCCAGGAAAGATCAGAGGTAAAGGTCTAGTAAGCTTAAGTAATGGAAGAATCAAATCTCAAGATGTATTATTTGTTGATGGTTTAAAGAATAATCTTATCAGTGTCAGTCAGATATGTGACAAAGGATGTGAATTCACCTTCATTTCCAAGAATTATAAAATAAAGACAATAAATGCAGGAGAGCTGCCTACAGAAGGGGTTAGAACCGAAAACAATGTATATGTTCTAAAGGAAGATAAAGAGAAATTCCATTTAAGAAAATTTGATGAAATTTGGTTATGGCATAGAAGGCTTGGACACCTGAATTTTGATCATATTGTCAAACTAAATAATGAAGGTGTATTGAATGACCGTACGAAAATATCTAAGCCTAATAACTCTGTATGTGAATCCTGTCAAATGGGGAAGCTAACTCGTGCTTAATTTAAATCAAAGAGTTTCACATATTCAAAGAAACCACTTCAAATTGTTCATATGGATATACATGGACCATCGCAAAAGGAAGGTACTGGAGGAGAATGTTACTTTATGCTATTCATTGATGAATTCTCCAGACTTATGCGGGTTGCCTTTCTGAGAGAAAAATCTGATGCATTTGATAACTTCAAAAAGTTTAAGGCATTGGCTAAGAATCAAACAGGAAGGAAGCTAAAGGAAATTCGCTCAGACAAAGGCGGAGAGTTTCTGTCAGGAGACTTCAAAGAATTATGTGACAGACATGGAATTAAAAGAGAATATACTAATCTAGGTACTCCTCAACAAAATGGAGTTATAGAACACCAAAATAGTTCAGTTCAGCAAATGGCAAGGGTTATGATGAGTGAAAGGGACATTTCACAAACCTTCTGGGTGGAGGTTGTGAACACAACTTTCCATATTCTAAACAAAGTGCATCTAAGGCCGAACAGTGATAAAACTCCATATGAGTTGTGGTTTGGTCAACCTGCATCAATCAAGCATTTCAAAGTATTTGGAAGTAAATGCTACATCAAGAATAATGATGATTATTTGGGAAACTTTGACAGTAGATTTGATGAAGGTATCTTCTTAGGATATGCAATGAATAGTAAAGGACACATATGCTTTAACAAAAGAATGCATAAATTAGTAGACTGTATTGATGTTCGAATTGATGAAGAAGCTCTTGTAAAAGATCAATAGAGAATAACCACTAAGCCAGATGAAAAAGATGATGAGAATAATGAAAATGAAGAACATCAAGTCTTAGAGTCAAAAGAATATGATGAATCAGGTGGAGAAGAGACACCCATGCAGGAAGAGTCAGGACATCAATCAACATCAAATCCTTCCTCCATAATTATTGAAAAGAATCATCCTGAAAGTCAGATAATTGGTGAGAAAGACAAAGGTGTACAAACCAGGAGGAGGATAATCAAAGACACCGAGAAATCACATATATCCTTCATATCCATGGTGGAATCCAAGAAATTTAATGAAACTAGTGAAGACATAAATTGGTTAAAATCAATGAATGAGGAATTGGACCAAATTGAAAAGAATGACACTTGGGAACTCGTTCCTAGACCAACAAATAAATATGTAATAGGATCCAAATGGGTCTACAAAAATAAGATGAATGAGCAAGGAAATATTGTAAGAAATAAGGCTAGATTGATCTGCAAAGGATATGCTCAAATAGAAGGACTAGATTTTGATGAAACATTTGCGCCCGTAGAAATATTAGAAGCTATAAGAATGTTTCTTGCCTATGCTTTTCAAAAACAGTTCAAAGTCTATCAGATGGATGTCAAGTCATCTTTTTTAAATGGATATCTAAAAGAAGAAGTCTATATGGAACAACCAGAGGGTTTCCAACTGTCAGATAACCCTGACTTTGTCTGGAAGATGAAGAAATCCTTATATGGGTTGAAACAAGTTCCTCGTGCCTGGTATTGTAGACTGGATAAGTATCTTCAAGACAAAGGGTTCAAAAGAGGAACAATTGATATAAATCTATATATCAAAACATACATTAATGATTTTCTCATTGTGTTGGTCTATGTAGATGACATCATCTTTGGAAGCAATAATTCTTCATTGGTACAATGGTCTGCTTTTGCCATGCAGTCTGAATTTTAAATGTCTATGATAGGGGAACTACCATTTTTTTTTGGTCTGCAAATTACTCAGAGGTTTGAAGGAATATTTCTTTCTCTAGAGAAATATTTAAGAGAAATGTTGAAAAGGTTTCAAATGGAATATTCTTCACCTATGAGCACACCTATGGTAACTAGATGCAAGTAAATCAAGGATGATGACTTACCTAATGTTTATTAGAGTTCATATAGGTCTATGATAGGCAGCCTATTGTACATCACAACATCCCATCCAGACATAATGCATGATGTTGGTATGGTAGGAAGGTATCATGTCGCACCTAAACATAGTTATTTGTTAGTTGTCAAAAGAATATTCAGATACTTGAAAGGCACAATGAACTATGGCCTATGGTATCCTAAGAATCATAATTTTCAACTATCATCCTATTTAGATGTTGATTTGGATAACTGTGTGGATGAAAGGAAAATCACGAGTGGAGGTGCATTCTTCTTGGGAGATTCCCTTATAGCATGGTTGAGCAAGAAGCAAGGTTCCATTTCCTTATCAAATACAGAAGATGAATACATTGTAGCTACCACTTGTTGTACCCAAGTATTGTGGATGATTCATACACTTTTAGACTTGGAGGTAAAATATACTGCACCGATCCCAATTCATTGTGATAATACTAGTGCAATTAATGTGTCAAAGAATCTTGTATTTCACTCCAATACCAAGCATATACCCATCAAGTATCACTTCTTGAGGGAACATGTGACCAAAATTGTTGTTTCTTTGGATTATATTCCATCCAAAGATCAAATTGTTGATATCTTCACTAAACTGCTTGCAAAAGCTCAGTTTGAGTATCTATGCTAGAAGTTGGGCGTGACCTTGTTATCAAGATAAATAGTCTATATGATCAGGGGGAGAGTGTTCCTAGTATATATGATCATGCGGAGCACAGAGTCACTCTCTATTTTATTTGACCTTGATGTAAAAGGGGGAGAAAAAGGTGTTGATTGGATTATGAAGTTGGAAGTCTAAGAAGAATAGTGCAACCTTTCAAGGTTTCCGTCAATGCTAAAGGGGGAGATTGTTGGCATGTTTACAAGAAGAGTGTGTTTGTCATTGATGGAAAGAACATCAACAATGATGGTTCCATTTCCAAATTTTAGGAGAGACAATGGTGGAACCTTTGAAACGTTGGAGTTCTTCTAAGTCAGAGAGGTGAGAAAGATCAGGAGGAAGAGAGAAAGTGGTTTTTGGATCACCGATCCTGAATACTCGACAAATGTTGGATCATTCTAAGTAGAATATGATCGACAAACAACAATTGGTTCAGGTCAAAATTTGTGAGGAGGTTACTATTCAGGGAATCTCACTTCAGAAGAATTGGCAACTTGAAAATTGAACTACCCAAAGACCGAAATCCAAAATGAATAAGGACCATCGGATCTGGATAAAATGAGATGATCATTAGATCAACATCTAGTGACCAGAGGAAGTGCAGAGGAGAAGTACATATATGATCTATTGTATCTAAGCATCGAGGATCAATAGTCGCTAGATCCTGAGACAAATGCATGAAGGTTAAGCCTTTGGATGAGTACAGGAGAGAGGAATTTTCAAAGTCCCGAAGCAAGCAGGGACCATCCATCATCAAGACTGATAGGTGGCACACAATCCACAACTCCAGAGAGAATCACTTCGAGAGTTTTTGGTTGGGAAGGAAACAAAAGTCCCAAAGTCCCAAAGGATGAAGGTTCGAAGTGTTGATACTGAGAGGGGGGTGAATCAGTATGAAGTACAATTTAAAAAAAAAATCAACTTATACTTAAACAATTCAACTATATCCAATGAGAAATGAACAATATTATAAGAGTTACACCAATACAGCACAATACACCATGCATAATATATGAGAAATAATCAATAGTTATTGTTCAAGGGAAGTAATGACTTCCAAAGGTAGCTACAACTTCCAAATGTAAATGGAGAGATAAACCTCCAAGAGGAAGATACAATCCTCCAATATCAAGAGAGATTTGAACTCTCCATTATTTCCCCTTCCTTCCACCCAAGAATATATGAGAGATAATAAAACTTTACATTAAATCATCACCATCAACCAATCATCACATAAAACCTGATAATGCTTCTTGATACTTCTTCAATTTTTGAAATTCTTCAATTCTTGGAGTACTCTGATCCTATAGATAATATTACTCAATGTATTCTCTGGAACTCCTCCAATTTTCACTCCTTGAATCCTCCCCAAAAATAGGTTATAGAAATAATGGTAGACTTTATTGAATTTTGGTCTATTCAGGAGAGTGAACTTGCATAGAACGCCCCACGCTCAATAATTAACATACGATTCTGAAACTCACACACAAGAATCTAAATTATGTACTATTTAAAATGAAATTTTTCCCACTTCATTTGGATTCTCGATGAAAAATTTATGACTGTTTTACCTGGAACACATGTTTATTGACTAGCTTCAGGACTGGTCACAAACCCTATCTTCCACAGAGTGTATCTCCATAATTATAGAGAATCAAGAGATGAAATTTTTACCAGAGGTACCTTGATATGTCTTCTCAATACCATAGAAATTTCACCATCTAAATCATTCTATAAAAAAACTTATAGAAAAAATGGCAAGATGAACTGAAAATAACATACCTTAGAACACATCACCAAAAGACTTCATCCTCCCTTGAAATCTGGCCTTATTTTCTTCTTATTACCTCTGAAATTCAACTTGTATCAAATGAATGTATAATTATGTTTATTTATACCATTTATGTCACTTCCCTTTAACATTAGGGCTGACTTGACACTTTCTTATTTTGTAATTCTTTTCTTTAATTATCTTCAGGGCCTACATGTACTTCCTTCTTCAATTCACTTTGTCATCTTCAAAAATTCATTTCTCCTCAACCATGAGGATCCACATGACATGCCACATACCACTGGAAACAACATGATGTATACTATCCATCCATGGGTGTTGTATCTGCATGTGCATTTTCCTTCATGTCCAAATACCTTCATCAATCTTGCAGTCCAAAACCCATGACTAGGGTTGACATCAATGACAACAACCAATCTTCCAACAATCTCCCCCTTTTTCATTGATGGAAAGACTCATCCTGCACCTATCATCATGATCCCAATTTATCCCCCCCTTTGACATCAATGGAAAAGGGTATGGCTTCACCCCCTGAATTTAATGGCAAAAGGTAACCTTTTCCTTTGGGGTTGCTCCCCCTAAACATGTGGCACTCAATAATACTTCATCCTTATTTTTGTTCTTTGGGACTTTTTCTTCCTTGGAATCATTTTTTGTGGCTTCTGTCTTCTTTATCTTTTTCATGTCTAGGATGTATATGTTGTTCAGTATTCGTGTTGCAGTTGCAGCCAATCTTCCTGAGTTATTTTCTTTGATTTTTCATTTTCGGGAGTCAAACGTAAGAGTGTATCCTTGATCATTTATTTTTCTGACACTGAGGAGATTATGCTTCAAATCTTCAACCAACAGGACTTTTTCTGCTTTTACATTTTCACTTCCAAGCTTTACAGTTTCTTTTCCAGGTATTTTGGTAGATGAGTCATCTCCAAATGCAACATTTCCACCCTTTTTCTTCAAACTGACAAATTTGCTTTAATCTTCGGTCATATGAGAAGAGCACCCACTGTCTATGAACCATTCATCTTCTTCTTTGCATTCTTTAGTGACTAATGCTATTCGATAATTTTCATTGTGTGGAATTTATTTCCTTTTCCATGCTATAGTTGGTATGCAGACATTTGGCATGTGATTATCTTTCTTCATCTCTATGGAATCTTGTGCTTTGTGACCAAGATTATTGCACTTGTAACATGCAATATTTTGATCCATTAATTGGTCAAATGGATTATAATTTCTATTGAAAGGTCTACGAACATTTTCATATCTACTATTTTCACCATTCATTTAGCTTGCATAGTTATTCCTTTCATTGATTCTACAATTGATTGCCTTGTGTAAAAAATTTCCACAAGTATAACAATGTCCAAGAAAGAAATTTTGATACCTGGGCATAAGTGATCTTCTTTGTGGTGTGGTCCATCTAGGTTCACGATCTATTCTTCTGTAGTTTCCTTCATAATGATTTTTTTCATACCTGATGAGAGAGGATCTTCTTGATGTCTCATTCCTTCTGAATTCTAGTTTTCTATCTTGTTGTTTAACTTGTTCTAGATTGTTGGTTTCATCATTTTCAACTTTCTTCTCTTGTTTTGTTGTCTTCAAACTATCATTGTATCCTAGTCCTGTCTTGTCATTTGGAGATCTTTGACTGCTAAGGATCTCATCTAATTTTTCAGTGCTTTTTTAGAACTTCTTCAACTTTTTTGTTGTCAATAGTAGCTCCCCTTTTGTGTGATCCAATTCTGCTTTCAATTTCTCATAATCTTCTAATTGTTCCTTAAATCTATTAATGGTCTTTTCAAGCTTGTAATTATCTTCTTCACAACTACTCAATTAACCTTTTAGTATTATGTATGTGTTTCTAAGTTTGCTATTTTCAGTTTCAACATGCTTCAACTTTTAAAGATTCTCATCTTCTTGTTCACTCTTTGCATTGTCTTTGTATCTGCAAAAGGAATCAAGGTTGGTTTCTTCATCTGAAACTTATTCACAAATGATTTCTTCTTCTTTAGAATTCTTATGATCATCATCCTAGGTTTCTTGGCTTATGAATAGGACTTCTCCTCCATCGTTATCTTCTTCATCACTCTCATCTGAGGAGATGCCATCATCCTTGGAGTAGAAGCTCTTTTTATTGTTGAGACTTCTCTTTTTATAGTAACAGGTTTCAACAATATGTCCTATTCTACCACAATTAAATCATTTGAGAGGAGACTTACCTTTGTATCTTCCACTTCCTTTCTGGTACCTTCTTATGAAATTTGTTATTTCTTCATCAAGGTCATTATCCTTGTCTTTTTTCTTCTTTATGGCTTTAAAGGATGCTTCATTGTTTGTCTGGTCACTTTCTCTACCTATTCTCATTTCATATGCCATAAGAGTCCCATGTAATTCATCCATTGTCATTTTGGTCAAGTCCCTAGTTTCTTCAATGGCAGAGACCTTAGCATCATACTTCAAGAGAAGTGATATTAACACTTTTTGTACAACCAACGATTCATCGAGCTCTTCACCTAATCCTTTGATATCATTAACAACTTCATTAACTCTAAGAAGATAGGTTGCAATATCTTCCTTTTCATTCATCTTCAAATTTTCAAATTCTGCTCTATGTCATTGAAGCCTGACCTGCTTAACTGTTGGATCACCTTCGTAGATATTCTTGAGTTTGTCCCATAACTCTTTAGCAGTGTTGCATCCCATCACTTTGCT
The DNA here is from genome assembly GCA_009831015.1 of Picea engelmannii. NCBI lineage: Eukaryota > Viridiplantae > Streptophyta > Pinopsida > Pinales > Pinaceae > Picea > Picea engelmannii. Next base: position 845,912 of record ML777486.1, on the reverse strand, counting down.
AGCAATGGTTGGTGCCAATGCTACTAGAAGAATATGTCTGGCTTTTGAATTACAACTCATAAGCTTCTTCTCATTTGGATCAGTTGGAGCATTATTTTGGATTACATAGCCATTTACAACTGAGTACCAAATGTCTACTCCCAAATCCGTTAGGTAATTTTTCACTCTATCAATCTAGTATTCATAATTTCTTCCATCAAATATTTGAATCCCATTTGAAATGTGCTCATGGTCATCCATATCTGCTCAGGATTTTCCTTTCAGTGGTTAAACTGTTCTAAAGGCAACCTACTTTGATACCAATTGTTGATACCGAGAGGAGGGTGAATCAGTATCAAGTACAATTTAAAACCTTTTTCAACTTATACTTAAACCATTCAACTATATCCAATGAGAAATGAAAAATAGTATAAGAGTTACACCACTACACCACAATACACCATGCACAATATATGAGAAATAATTAATAGTTATTGTTCAAGGGAAGTAATGACTTCCAAAGGTAGCTACAGCTTCCAAATGTAAAGGGAGGGATAAAACTCCAAGAGGAAGATACAATCCTCCAATATCAAGAGAGATTTGAACTCTCCATCCTTGCCCCTTCCTTCCACCCAAGAATATATGAGAGATAATAAAACTTTACATTAAATCATCACCATCAACCAATCATCACATGGAACTTGATAATGCTTCCTGAGACTTTTTCAATTTCTGCAATTCTTCAATTCTTGGAGTACTTTGATCTTGTAGATAATATTACTCAATGTATTATCTGAAACTCCTCGAATTTTCACTCCTTGAATCCTCCCCAAAAATAGGTTATAGAAAGAATGGTAGACTTTATTCAATTTTGGTCTATTCAGGAGAGTGAACTTGCATAGAATGCTCCACACTCAATAACTAACATCTAATTCAAAAATGTGCACATGTGAAAATAAGGTCTGTACCCTTTCCAATGAATTTTGTCCCACTTTATTTGGATTCTCTATGAAGAAGTTATGTCTATTTTACTCGGAACACATATTTATTGACTAGCTTTAGGAATAGTCACAAACCCTATCTTCCATAGAGTGTATCCCCATAATTATACTGAATCAAGAGCTGAAATTTTTATCTGAGGTACCTTGATATGTCTTCTCAATACCATATCGATTTCACCATCTAAGTCGTTCTAGAAAAAAATTTATAGCAAAAATGGTAAGATGACCTGAAAATAACATACCTTAAAACACATCACCAAAAGACTTCATCCTCCCTTGAAATCCGGCCTTCTTTTCTTCTTATTACCTATGAAATTCAACTTGTATCAAATGAATGTATAATGATGTTTATTTATACCATTTATGTCACTTCCTTTTAACATTAGGTCTGAACTGACACTTTCTTATTTTGTAATTCTTTTCTTTAGTTATCTTTAGGGCCTACATGTACTTCCTTCTTCAATTCACTTTGTCATCTTCAAAAATTCATTTCTCCTCAAACATGAGGATCCACGTGACATGCCACATACCAACAGAAACAACATGATGTATACTATCCATCCATGGGTGTTGTATTTGCATGTGCATTTTCCTTCATGTCCAAATACCTTCATCAATATTGTGGTCCAAAACCCATGACTAGGCTTGACATCAATGACAACAACCAATATTCCATCAAGAAGTCTCTCTCAGTCGTCAATCTAAGATACATTTTAGGAGTTAGGAAAACCATTAGATCTGGGATAAGAACACGTGCCACATGTGGAGATCCACATTAGCAAGACTACGTTAGCAAGGAAACATGGCACAATAAGATAATGACAAGTGTCAAGTTGAATGGGCATTTCAGGTATGTGAAAATCATGAATATGAGTGACACACAACAACTACTCAGCTCGTGACACATCATCAAGTGACGTAAGCAAGTTACGTCAATGAGGGAGTTTTACTTCGGGAGTTTTACCACTATGGATTAGCCTAAAAATGAAGTCCCAAATGTCGAATACCTGAAGAAGATCTAGACCGTTGGTTTCCAGAAGGACGTGTGGCAGAAATTTGTGTAGTTTGGGGAAAAACACTCCAGGAAAAAGAGAGAAAATAAAGTTGAGAGTTGATATTCCCAAACCCTGGTAGCCCGAAGTCAATCTCAGCCGTCTGATTCTGAGAGACACGCGTCAATCGGTTGCTAACTCTGGATAAAGGAAAAGGAATGAAGAAAGGTTGGAAAGTTGAGATTGTCGAACCCCGAATACCTGAAGGGATTGTGACCATTGATTCGAGAAGGAAAAGTGTCATTAGATCACAAGATCTAGGTAAAATGATCGAAGGGAAGCCGAGCGAGGAGAAACTGAAATCTGAGAATGTCCAAGGGAAAAGTCCCAGAGCGAAGGATAGTCATTGGATTAAAAAGGATAGATGTTAGTAGATCTTCCATTTAGGAAGATATCCAATCAAAAGAAACAAGAAGTTGATATTTGAAATATCTGAAGTCCAAATACTCGAAGGAGATCTCAACCATTAATTCCATAGAGAGATACGCATCAGTTGATTGTCAACTCCATAATATTGGTGTACCAAGGAAAGTAGGGTTTGAGAGTTGAAACTCCCGAAGCCTGGATCAAGAATTAAAAATCAGTCGTTGATTTAGAAAGGACATATATGAACCGTCAGTTCAGGAGCACCGTCAATATCATGAGATCTACAGTCTCGTTGCATTGTGGGGATTGTGTTGTACAAGTTGAGAAACTGAGAGGGGGGGGTGAATCAGTTGTATACACAATTTTCATTTTTATCTCTTTAATATGGATTACTTCTTTAATGTAACTTAAAACCTAATAAATATTTTGTCTCGGTGAAAATGAATTAGTAACCATCAATCACATGAAATGGACAAAGAGACAAGATAATTATGAGGAAACCCATAAAGGTAAAAATCTCTTCTTCTTCTTCTTCTTCTTGTGGATGTAAAGCAAGTGAGGTAATTTAGTTACATCAAATTTTGTCTAAGAAACTACTCAGATGAGGCTACTACCTCTTTATCTTCAGCACCTACTGAATGACAACTTCTATTGCTTGAATGCAAGATTCAACTTGCAATAAGACTGTTAGTCTCCCTATATCCTCCCTTCCTCCCTTTAGTACTGGCTTCAACCTATTTCAAACACTCTTCTCAAACTGTCAATATCCTTTTGTTAATTTCTTTCTGTGAAAACAAACTTGTAACCATCGATTCCATCTTTTCCAAACCTGTTATTCTTTTCAACCAAAAAACATCTTATTTAAATGCAAATCTATTCATACTTTGTCAATTCCAAAACTGATCAAATCAATATGTTCATGTTTACTCTATTATAAACCTAGAAATCAAATCTGTGGATAATATTCATTGCAATAAATAATGATCTCAATGTATATTTGAATTACTAAGATAGTGTTTAACTATTAAATGCATATACCTTTGATGTAATTAGTCAATAAATCAATCATTTCATACCTCTATTCTTTATCTATATCAGAGTTTATTCATTGTAAAAACAACCATACCATCTACAACTTTAGAGTGTACCTCTTCTCTGTGCATTTCTCATTTAAGAAGAAAATGAAAATATTAACCTCTATGCATATATCTCTCAAAGAGAAATTCAACTTATTGATCTCTTTGTGTTTATATTTCAAGAAGACTTTTGATTGATGAATTCCAGAACTTCATTTCAATCGTTTCACTTCTGCGTTTTTTCTTCTTTCAATCCACTTCTTTGTTTTTCCTCTTTCAATCCACTTCTGTGTTTTTCACAATCAAGAAACCAATCGACATGGTTACATAAAAACTTTCTAATAGTCTAAAATACATTTACTTCTGCGTTTTCCTCCCAACAAATTATCAAAAGAGTTCTAGAAAAAAAACATGAATCAACCTCTTCATTTTTCTCTTAAAAACACATCACCGAGTTCTTGAACACACTCTATTCTCTCCGTGTTTATCTTTCTCTTACCAAGATCAAAAATTTCATCAAGAAGTGTTTACATTAGTTTCTTTAGCTGTCAATGTTAACTTTTGTCTTACTTATCTGTCAAACTTCCTTAACATATGAGCTTTGGTGATATAACTTATAATGCACTTTTCCTTGCATTTTTAACTAATCCTTTGACCACCTATTCATTAAGTTAATTGAGTTTCTATTCCAACTAATGAAAATCAAAATCTTACTCATAAATGCAATAATGAGAAGTTTGACATCAATGGAAATAATGCCCATTCACTCTATTCAATCTGGCCAACAAACTCCCCCTTTGACATTGATGTAAAACTTAAACCTATTATCCCCCTTTTTTCATCGATGGAAAAGGATAAATCATACTCCCCCTATCAGAAATACCAAGAAAATATCACCTATACAACAGTCGAAACAACACCAACTCCCCCTATCAAAAAGGTCTGTGCAAACTGTAACCAACTAGGAAAAATTATTGTAAAGGGGCCAAAATTCAAATAATAAAGCTGAAAGATGCACCATGAAAACCTGCATTTCTGAGTATAATGAAAGAGAAAGATAATTACAAAAGACAGACCCCCAACTGATCCCTGAGACTTTCAAATTGGATTTTAGGTAAGGGCTTAGTAAAGATATCAACAATCTGATTTTTTGTACCAACATATTCCAGCTTAATGATATTACTTAAAACCTACTCTCAGAGAAAAATAAATTTAATAGGAATATGTTTCATTTTGGAATGCATAACTGGGTTTTTAGAGATACTAATGGCACTTGTACTGTCATAGAAGATGGGAATGGGAGCATCAAAATGAATGTGTATTTATGATAATATTTGTTTCATCCAGAGAAGCTAAGTGTAGCAATTTGCAGATGCAATGTATTCTTCCTCAGCAGTAGAAAGGGAACATGTTGATTGTTTCTTGCTAGACCGACTCACTGTTGTTGGGTATTCTACCCTACGGACTAATAAGCTAGGGCTCTAAGCTTATACGCAGATCATGACCCTCAAGACTTAACTTTTGACCTTCTACCCGAATCTGAAACCCCTTTCTTCAAATGCACACAAGAGAAGAATAAACCAACCTTTTTCCAGACGGCTGAAGTAGATCCTCCGTTGAGCTTCTTGTCCCCTTGCTACTGCTGCTCCTTCCAAAAGCTTCCCTGCAATCACGACAAGGCTATGCATGCATGCTACTGATCTATCATAGGGTTAGAGATAAAACATAAATCCAATT
>ML777486.1:768550-827326 GCA_009831015.1 Picea engelmannii | reverse complement strand
ACCTTTAAGATACCATAAACCATACTCTGATGTGCCCTTAAGATATCTGAGAATCCTTTTGATTGCAGGTAAATGAGAATCTTTAGGAGAGGCCTAAAACCTAGCAACTTGACAAACTACATGCATAACATTGGGCTTTGTAGCTGTAACATATAGAAGACTACCAATCATAGATCTGTACATTGTCTGCTCAACATTTTCAGAATCATCATTTTGACTTAACTTACATCCAGTAACCATGGGAGTGCCAACTGGTTTACAATCCTACATTTGAAATTTCTTAAGCATTTCATTGATATATTTAGTTTGAGAAATGAAAATACCTTTATCAGATTAAGTGATTTGTAGATCTAAGAAAAAATTCATTTCACCAAGCATGGACATCTCAAACTCATTCAACATACTTTTAGCAAATTGTTCGCTAAGTTTATTATTATCACTACCAAAAATAATATCATCGACATAAATCTCAGCAATGACCAAGCTATCATGTTCTTCTTTTAATATAAAGATTATTGTCAGTGTTGCCTTTTCTGTATCCTTGTTGCCTTAAGTATTTATCAAGCCTAGAATACCAAGCTCTTGGATCTTTCTTTAGCTGATACAAAGCCTTTTTCAACCCGTAAACATGATTTTCTACTTCTTGCACCTAAAACCCATCTGGTTGTTCCATGTATACTTCTTCCTCTAATTCACCATTTAAAAATGCAAATTTTACATCCATTTGATAAACTTTAATGTGCTTGGAATTAGCATAAGCCAAAATCAGCCTAATGGATTCCATTCTTGCAACATGAGCAAAAGTTTCTCCATAATATATGCCTTCTACCTATGCATACCCTTTACAAACTAGTCTAGATTTATTTCTAGTCACCTTACCTACTTCATCCAACTTATTTTTGAAGACCCATTTAGCCCCAATAACATTCTTATTTAAAGGTCTAGGAACCAATTCCCATGTCTCATTCTTTTCTATTTGACTAATCTCTTCTTTCATTGATTTCATCCATTATTCATCATTGATTGCTTCTTCAACATTCTTGGGTTCAAACAGAGAGAGTAATGATACTTGTTCATGATTAGAATTGGATTCTTTCCTTTTTCTTCTAGTTTCAACACATGAATTTATATCACCAATGATTTTCTCTTCAGGATGATATCTTTGTACCCTTTTGTTTGGAGTCCTAGATGGAGTTGACCCCTGTACCAAAGTAGGAATCAAATTTTCATTGTTAGATGATTTAGTTTCCTCTATATCACTTGATTCTTCTTCCATTTTCAATTTTTCATATATTTCATATGTATGATGATCTTTTTGTTCACTTTTGGATTTTAAAAATGAACATTCATCAAATTTAACATCTATGGCTTCAACAAATTTATTCAATTTGAAATTGTAGAACTTATAATCTTTTCTTGAGCATGAATATCCAACTAAAATACCTTCATCAGTTCTAGAATCCAACTTTCCCATAGTTTTATCAACTTTCTTTATGTAACACTTACTACCAAATATTCTAAAGTGTTTTACACTTGTTGGTCTACCTTTCCATAACTGATAAGGTGTTTTTTCATAGTTATTTCTTAACAAGATGTTATTCAGAATATGAACAATAGTATGGACAACTTGAGGCCAAAGTATGTTACTCAATTTAGATTCATTTGGCATTGTTCTTGCCATCTCCATAACAATCCTATCTTTCCTTTCAACAACACCATTTTGTTTAGGTGTTTCAGTAACAGAAAAATGCCTTTTGATACCATTATCATCACAATACTTATTGAATTCTTTAGAAACAAACTCTCCCCCATTGTCTGATATTAAGCATTTAATTTTCATGTCAATTTCATTTTCAGTCAACTTTTTGAAAATTTGAAAAAAATTGAATGATTCATACTTCTTTTCAAAAGAAACATCCAAGTCATCAGAGTAAATTCATCCACAAATAATAGAAAATATATTTCACCATTTAATCACGTTGTCCTCATAGGTCCACAAACATCAGCATGTACTATTTCCAAAGGCTTTTTTGTAGAGTGTACTTTGGTCTTAAACTTAACTCTAGTTTGTTTACCATGTTGACACTGTTTGCAAATAGAACTGGTAAGATTCTTCATGACAAGTAAATCTATTATTTCTTCCTTTTGGTTTAATTGAATCAGATTTTTAAAGTTAATATGCCCAAGCCTTTTGTGCCACAACCAACTTTCATCTTCATTCCCAAGATAACAATTTTCCTTTTTCTCATCTAGTATGTAAATGTTGCTCGATGTTCTTGTAGCTGTTCCAACTAACCAATTTGTTTTGACATCTCTGATTTGAAAATTTTTAGATTAAAAAATCATATAATGCCCTTTATCACAATTTTGACTTATACTCAATAAATTGTGTTACATATCCTCAACCAGAAAAACATTTTCAACCATAATATTTTTGTTATTCAGACACACAATACCTCTTCCAATTATCCTAGTTGATTGTTCATTGCCAAAAGTAAATGTACCTTCTTTTCCTTCATCCAATGTAACAACATTTTGTTTTCTTCCTATCATATGTTTTGAACATCCATTATCCACATACTATTTTACTTTATGATCAGCCTGTAAATCTAAAGTGCAATTTTCATATTCTAAATGGTCTCTTTTCTTTTTCCAACATCTAGCTTTCAGATGAGTGTAATTAGGTTCAACAGATTTCTGAAAGTTCATTAGATAGTTTCTTGACACATGTCCAAAATTATTACGCCTATGACATTCACCCTCAAACCTTAAAACATCAAATCTGTTAAAGGAATTGTTCACATTGTTCTGAATGGTTCTATCATGCCTTCTTCCATAATCAAACCTAGATTTGTCATGACTATTATGTGCCATTATATTTCTTGAAAAGGAATTACAAAAATCGTCTTGGTCTCCATACATGTAACAAAAGAAACAATAGCCATCAAACCTATTCCGATACCTGTCATAACTTCTTCTATGTATTGTTGGAGTCTAATTTCCTTGTTTCTTTACTGATTCCATCTTCTTGCTAGTGTTTTTCACATTTGTATGTCATGTACCTTCTTTTTCAAAACTTGTACTAGTACTTGCATTAGTAACCTCAGATTTATAACCAATTCCAATTTTGTCATTTGTTGGTCTTTGATTACTAATAATTTGTTTCAAAATATTTGAGCTATCATCCATGTTATTTTCTTGTACCTTCTTTCTTAATGAAACAAATTCAAGTTTCAGACCTTCATTTTCCTTATCTTTTTCTACAAGCAAATTGTTTAGTGTTTCCTCAGTTACTCTAGCTTCTTCTATTTTGAGCTTTAAATCAATTATCATAGTTTAGTGCTTTCTATCAACTTGTAAGGTTTTTGTTTCTCATTTTCAAGATTCTTAATTTCTTCTTTGAAATGTTTACATTCTCTTCTTACCTTTCTAAGTTCAGACAAAGCACTTACAAGATCAACTTCCAAATCAACTTCACCTTCTTCTTCTTCACTAAATTTATCATTCTGATTTTCTATAGCCATAAAAAGTCTTATATCTGAGCTAACATCACTTTCATCTAATTCTGAAGAGTCACTATCATCTTTAATAAATAGACTTTTATTTTTATATGAGTTTCTTTGAAAAGACTTCTTATACTGGTTCTTGTATTCTTTACTCTTTCTATTGCTTTCTTATTCACCATCATAATGATTATTGAAAGGACAGTTGGAAGAAAAATATATTATTCTACCACAACCAAAACATTTAAGAGGAAAGCTTACCTTTGTATTTTCCAGTACCATTTTTTAGATTTTTGACAAAATTAGCTTCTTCTATATCCTCTTATGAATCCTCATAATTGTTGGTTTCTTCTTCAACCATTTTCTTGTCCTTCTTTTCTACCTTGAAAGCTGCTTCTTTCCTAGAAGAATTCTCACCAGAGTTCCTCATCGCATATGCTATTAGCATCCCATGTATTTCATTCATTTCTAAAGTAGCAAGATCAGTTATTTCTTCTAAAGAAAATATTTTTGGATCAAATCTTATAGGTAGATATCTAAGTACCTTTTGTACAATATTAGCATTTTTTAACTTTTTCTCCTAGACCTCTCATGGTATTAACTACTTCATCAATACGAAGGAAATAAGTTGCTATATCTTCAGATTCTTCCATTTTTAAACTTTCAAATTGACTCCTATATGACTGTAACTTAGAATTCTTCACCTTAGTATCTCCTTCATAAACATTTTTCAGCTTGTCCCCTAATTCTTTTTCTGACACACAATGCATAACCTTAATAAATTATGACCCTACTAAACCTCCAAGTATTTCATACATAGCTTTGGAATTTATTTCATAATGTTTCTTACCTACAACATATGTTGGAATGGTTTATAGAACACTATATTCATTCAACATAGTTTTCCAAACATCTACTCCTTGAGCTTGCAAAAACAATTTCATCCTGATACTACAAAAGGCATAGTTATGTCCATCAAACAAAGGTGATCCATGTTTTGTAAATTCAGATTTATTATCCATCATAAAAGACCAAACTTCCAGTGATTAAACTGAGTTCTGCAGTAACCTAGCTCTAATACCAATTGTTGGACAAGTTGAGTAGCTCAGAGGGGTGGGGGGGGGGAGTGGGGGGATGAATCAGTTGTATCCACAATTTTCACTTTTATCTATTTAATACAGATTACTTCTTTAATGCATCTTAAAACCTAATAAATATTTTGTCTTAGTGAAAATGAATTAGTAAACATCAATCGCATGAAATGGACAGAGACACAAGATATTTATGAGGAAACCCATAAAGGGAAAAACCTCTTCTTCTTCTTGTGGATGTAAATCAAGCGAGCTACTTCAGTTACATCAAATTTTGTCTGAGAAAATACTCAGATCATGATACTAACTCTTTATCTTCAGAACCTACTGAAAGGCAACTTAAACTTGCAATAAGACTGTTAGACTCCCTAGCTCCTCCCTTGCTCCCTTTAGTACTGGCTTCAACCTATTTCAAACACTCTTCTCAAATTGTCAATATCATTTTGTTAATTTCTTTCTGTGAAAACAAACCTGTAACCATCAATTCCATCTTTGCCAAACTTGTTATTGTTTTCAACCAAAAAACATCTTATTTAAATGAAACTTTGTTCATACTCTATCAATGCCAAAACTGATCAACTCAATCTATTCATGTTTACTCTATTATAAACCTGGAAATCAAATCTGTAGATAATCATCATTGCAATAAATAATGATCTCAATGTATATTTGAATTATTAAGATAGTCTTTAACTATTAAATGCATATACCTTTGATGTAATTTCTCAATCAATCAAGCATTTCATACCTCTATTCTAGATCTATATCATAGTTTATTCACTGTAAAAACAACCATACGATATGAAACATCATAGTGTACCTCTTCTCTGTGCATTTCTCATTTAGGGAGAAAATCAAACTATTAACCTCTGCGCATATATATCTAAAAGACATATTAAACTTATTAATCTCTCTACATTTATCTTTCAATAAGACATTCGATTGACGAATTCCAGAACTTCATTTCAACCGTTTCACTACTGCATTTTTTCTTCTTTCAATCTAGTTCTACATTTTTCCTCTTTCAACCCACTTCTGTGTTTTTCAAAATCAAGAAACCAATCGACAGGGTTAAATAAAAACTTTATAACTCTCTCAAATACATTTACTCCTGTGTTTTCCTCCAAGAAAATGATCAACATAGCTATAGAAAAAAAATGTGAATCAACCTCTGCAGTATTTTCTTAAAAACCCATCATTGATTTCTTGATCACACTTTGTTCTCTTTGTGTTTATATTTCTCTTACCAAGATCATAAATTTCATCAAGAAGTGCTTACATTAGTTGATGTAGCTATCAACGTTAACTTTTTTCTTAATTATCTGACAAACTTCTTTAACATATGAGATTTGGTGATATAACTTATAGTGGGATTTTCCTTTCATTTTTAACGAAGCCTTTGACCACCTATTCATTGAGTTAATTGAGTTGCTATTCCAACTAATGCAAATCAAACTCTTACTCATAAGTGCAATAATGAGAAGTTTGACATGAATGGAAATAATGCCCATTCACTCTATACAATCTAGCCAACAGATTGAAGGTGTGGGAATGCTAATGAGATGAGGGCGAGCCGAAATCAAAAGCATGGTTTTGGAGGAAGCCGACATGGAGGCTTGAGGTAAATTACGGTGAGGAAAGCAGTTTGTTCTAAACCACCTTTGGGTGTGCCCACAATTGCATGGTCACATGAGCTCATCACCCAAGGTCATATCGAGGGAGTATATATCATGTCGCTAAGCTCCACTTCGGAGTTCTAGAGATCGAGAGTTGGGAGAGTCAGGGTGACTCATGACAGATGTCCCGAAATGTGAAGTCCCAAAGTGATTGGCCCCATGTCATAACAAATGGTCATGTGAAAGAAGGGGCTTAGAATCCAAATAAGCCAAAATGACTGGTTGTAACTGACATAGAATACGAAGAGTTTCAAATTCCAGAGAATCCAAGGAATCTTTGGATAATGGCCACTGTTGATGAACAGATCAAGAATAACCTCCAGGGAATATGAAGAGTTTGTATGATGATTGGGCAGAGGACTTGACGTGAGAAAGAGATGAAAAAAAAAGAAAAGGGTGTGCTTCTTTGATAATGATGCATGGTGGTAGGAGGAGAGGCAGTGTAGTACCTGAAGTGGATATTAGTGGCGCAGTGAAGAGCATGCAGATGCAACAAAGAACATAAAAGGCATAAGAGAAGTTGAACATGTGATAGTGTTGAGCATAGAAAGAAAAAGAGCAGAGCATAGAAGCTGAAGAAGGCAGATGAGACATGGATTTGTAATAGACCATATCAGAGACAGAGAAAGTAAGTAAAAGTTTTTCAATATTCAATTAGGGTGGTAGGGTGGTGCTAGGGAGGATTGTAGTCCTCTGAATTCTAGTTGCTTGTAGAAGATATTCTAGGAGTTGGTGCTTCCATCTAGTTGGTGCTAGAGAAATCTGAAATTTGGTGCTCTCTGCAAGTTGTATCTTTCTATCATAGGTTGTAGCCTCATATTTGAATTAGATCTCAAAGACTGTGATGTACATGAAAGTTGGATCTTGATTTACATCCTAAGAAGAAGAGGTTTTCACCCTTTATGGGATTCCTCAGGAAAATCGGCGCCTCTGTCTATTTTATGTGATTGATCATTGTATATCTATGCATGTTAAGCTCCCAACAACATATTAAATAATAATCTATAAAGAATAAAAAAGGGGGGGGGGATTTTCAAGCTTATATATATAATTGATTCATCCCCCCCCCCTCTCAGTTATATTTCCAATACTCATGTGTAGGCAGAGTTGCAAATGTAGACAACTGCATATTTGAAAAATACGTACTGACATCATGTATTCCATGTAATTGGAAAACAAAATCAGATGTCAATTTGTATTGATATGACTCTAATGCCTCAACATCGTCATTTTCTAAATGGGCCAAGAAATCATCTATGAATCCATTTTGCAGCTCGGTCGAGGAATAATGAAAATGCAATAGAACTTGAAATGCATCGAAGAGGGAATCTCCCACAATATACAAAAATGAATCTAATCTAAAAATCCCATTGTTATGCAATACATGGTCGATGTTGTCATGTACAATGAGTCTTTATCTATTTGATACAACTCAACATATATTACTTGCTTCATCTTTTAATTTTTAATTTTCAATATGTTTCTTAGCTATTTATAGATAATATGCAAATAGGAAAAAGAAAAAAGAAAATTGTAAGTTTGGAATTGCATACCAATTTTTCTATGTATCCTTCAACCTTATTCATGTCAAATTCAATCCTCTGCGGTTTCTATAAATTCTAACAAACAAACAAAGCTACAGTGAGTGTTGAACACTATAGAAGAGATAATGCAAATTAAGCAACACTATAAATTTGCTTAGTACAAAGACTGAGTATTTAAGACATATAATTTTCAAACTTATTTCGGGTGTGTGTTAGGACCCTATAATGTACCTTTTTGCTCACAGTTTTTGCTACCATTACATCCTTTTTCCACTCACATTTAAACTTATATTATCACCTTACCCTATCTCTCTAAAGGTATATAATGTCTCTTCTCTTTACTATATGTTTAATCTATTTTGCATATAATTTTACATTACTCTCGTACTTAACCGTTGATCAAAAATATATAAGTGTTGAAACAGTTCAAACTGCAGATTAGCATTGTTGTTTAAAGGTCCGTTGCTGAAACAATCAAAGCATGCAAACCCCATGGATGAAACAGTCTGTGGTCTACGATGTTGAAACAACAACTTACACAAGAAGAAGCTATTACACTCTCTATGGTCTACGATGCTGAAACAACAACTCACATAAGAAGAATTTGTTACACTCTCTGTGGTCTACGATGTTGAAACAACAACTCACACAAGAAGAAGATGTTACACTCTCCGTGGTCTACGATGCTAAAACAACAATGAAGCTGTTACACTGACCACAACAACCGCACCTTGAGCCAGAATTAACCACCGTTGTTGCGTGAGACCACGTTGCTAAAACAATCAGAACGCAAATCCCGTTGCTAAAACAACCCGTCATTTGCGATGTTGAAACAACATACAACAACAGTAACAAGAAGATAAATAAGGAAGTTGTTATTCTAACCGCAACAACAACCCTCACTCAGCACCTTTTCAACTATTGTAATAGCATTCTATTACGGGAGACTAGGATATCCTATTCTAGTATAGAGAGTCGATCTGACTAAGAATAGGACTCAGATGTACACATGTAATTTGATGATCAAATTGTATCGAGGGTATTCTCCTCTTTAAAGAAGAGGAAATCATCATTAGAGAGGACCTTATTTTTGGATAAGAAAGGATTTACAGAGAAGGACATGTTTTACTTCAGATTGTAATATGATACAGTTGAAAGATGAATAAAAGATTGTTCTGAGCATTTCTCTCTAGTTCCTTTCATTTTAGGGGAATCTTGTGAGAAGGGATGGCCCAACTTCTTCACAATATTTACCCATTAGCTTTGTAGTGTGTTAGTGTTATTTCTGTTCATGCCTTCATTAAATTCTGTTTTGCTGAAACACTACTTTACTAAACTCTGCCTTGTTGAAACTCTGCTTTACTGGTTGTTACATTATTTTCATATAATTCATGCTTGGGTAACTATTAATCATTCTAGTTAGCAATCATGTTTTGTTGAATTTATGAAAGTGTGATAGTCAGGGACAGGTGCTGAAGATTCCTGCTTGGGGAATAGGGTCCTGTTCTCTATTAAGAAATAGTTAGCCTTCAGTGTGTGTCAATCATTTCAGTTAGCAATGAGTTCATGAAAGTGTGATGATCAGAAATAGGTGTTGAAGATTCTTGATTGGGGAATAGGGTCCTATTCTCTGTTACAGAATAGTTGGTCTTTCCTTTTGCAACATCTTGTTGTTATTTTCTTAAATGTAATCCAGGATTCTTTAGATAATTATTTCTTTAACTTTGAACTTTGCAATAGGTAGGTTACTTTCCTGTAATTTAAAGTAGAACTTCACTTTGTTCAAGGCAAAGTGTGATTAATGTATTTTTACTACAACTCTAGATTGCTTTTGAGATTGATCATATACAGTGCATGATTACCTTCAAAATAAACAAACTTCCCTGGGTTGACAATTTATGTAGCACTTGATTGTTTAGTTAAATAAGCAATTATAGTGACTAACATTTTGGCGCCATTGTCGGGGAAGGTAATTATAGATTTCAAAAGAACTTATGTTCTTTCATATATAAATATTGCATGAGAGGACACAGATACCCCAAAGAAACTGACCCTATAGGTGGTAGGGATAGAGGAAGAGGAGGAAGAAAGACTTATATTGACGAGATTATATCAAAATCTGAATCTGTTGCTCCTCAACGACCAAACTCTCGGAAACCAAAGTCCCAATCTTCCTTTCAAGCAAACTTTGAAATGGGGAAAGAGGTTTGGAGTCCTGAGACAGTCGAGAAACCAACATGAAACATTGAGGACAGAGCAAGCGCAACAGGGGAGAAAACATAAGAAAACATGGATGAGTACAATGAAGAATTTCATCATGAAGAACAGGAAGGTCCTGAAAGAGAGGTAAATGATGAAAACTCTTTTTCCACATTAGGATTTCCTATTGGTGATATTCCTAGGGGGGTAGCTCCCGTGAAGAACATTCCACTCTCATTGCTACCTAACTTTCATGGTTTATCTTCAAAGGATCCCGATGAATTCCTTTTTGAGTTTGACATATTATGCAGAAGTTATGATTACATTTCCAATGCTCAAAAATTAAAGCTATTTCCAACAACATTGAAAGGAAATGCACTAAGATGGTTCATGAGCCTTGGAGGCCATGTAATCACAACATGGGACCAAATGAAACAGAAATTTTTGCATAAATATTAGGACTATTGCCGAATAAGAGAAAAAAGGGAAGAACTATTTAAGATGATACAGAAAGAGGATGAAAATATGGAGGACTTTGTAGAAAGGCTACAGTACAATCTACAAAGATCCAGTCACCTCGATGTAGGTAAAGATATTCTTAAAATGATATTACTAAAAGGAGTAAGGGATGACTGTTTAGATATGATGAATATGCTTGGAAAAGGGTACATATATAAAGAATCATATGATGAAATTGTTAACCTATGTAAAAGATGTTCAAGAGGAGCTTCAAGGAATAGATCAAACAACAGGGATACCACGTTCTCAAGAGTTCAAAAATCAGCTAGTGGGGGAGCAACAAGAGATGAAATAGGTAATTTACTTGAAGGTTTTAAAAATGAAATGTTAAGTTCTTTTGCCTCACAAATTGACACCCTACAGATTCAAAAGAAACAAGTCGAAGTAGAAGCATCTCTGTCCATCTTTTGTTCTAAATGCATAGACAAGCACCCACGAAGGGAATGCCCATTGGATAGAAAACCAATCTACACCATATGTGATAAAGATCATGAAACTCAACAATGCCCTTCTCTACCAAGAATAAAGGCAACATTACAACCAACTGATGAAGAAGTTGAAGCCATCTATCTGCTAACACAGAGAAGGCAATGACAACCGTGGGGACAAGGTATGAATTCTAACATGCCATTTACATATTCTAATCATTCGAATAACTATCCTTATTTTAATCAAACGAATTACCCTCCCTATAATCAAATGCAATACCTAAATCAAATGAATTACCCACCCATGCAACAAACTAACCCACCCTTTGTTGATCCATCAATGTGGACTCCTTGGCCTCCACAATAACAACTGTATCTTAACCAATGGAATCCAAATTGGAGAGGAAAACAACCCTCGTTCCCAAACCAATTACCTCAATCACAATTTTTGCAACCACTCTCCTTACCATCAGGTACCCCACTAAACAATCAAATAATGAGGCCCCAACTACCTGTACAACCTAACCCTAACCCCAATAATAAAGCTGTGCAGTGAATTGATATTCATAACTAGCCTACATTTTCTCTTCTCCATGCGCAATGCAACGATATTCATTTATGATCTGGGAGAATAGTAGAACCTATCATAGCTAATGTTACCTCTTCTGATAAAGAGGAAACAAAAGAGCATGATGTACCTGAAGAGGTACAATCATCCTCTAACACCGCATCTGAAACAACAAAACCACCATTTCCTGAGCATTTAGCTTTGACTAAAACGCCTGAGCCACCAGCTTTCAATCTTCTAGAGGAATTACAAAATATTTATGTCAAAATACCTCTATTACAAGCACTCCGAGATGTACCAATTTATGCCAGGACTATGCAAGACATTTGTGTTAAGAAACCTGGTAGGAAAATTAAGGATCCCCTTATAGCCCATGTCATGGGTGACTTGTCTGCACTAATGTCAGGTAAAGTTCCCCCAGTTAAATATGGTGATCCCGGCCACCCTATCGTCTCAGTACAAATTGGAAAAACGATAATCCATCGAGTCCCGGTAGACTTAGGTGCCGCTATCAATATTATGACTCTAGAAACCTCACAACTGTTACAACTGTAGAATGAAATCAGAGACACCCCAACTATCCTAGAATTAGCTGACCGTTCTACAATCAAACCAGAGGGAGTCATTGAAGATCGAATTATCTCAGTGGAATCCTCGAATTATCCAACTGACTTTGTGGTATTACAACCTAAAACAAAGTTGGGGGGCCACTCTCTAATTTTTGGCAGGCCTTGGCTAGCCACAACAGATGCTTTTATCAACTGTAGATCAGGTTCAATGACAATTTCCAATGGTTACGAGACTAAACAACTTACCCTCTACCCTCACGCTACACCTTTGATTAATAATGATAATTTTGAATGGGTAGACTTTGATGATCAACTTACTCAACCCATATTGACTATCAGACAAGACTTAAGCCTTAAATATGCCACCAAGGATGAAGTAATTAATAATTTTATTTGTGAACCCTCCTCTATGACCCTAGAAACTCATAACCAACTAGCTGCACTTTTGGAGTCAAATAATCAGGAAAACCTTAACTCTGAAAACCCACCTCAAACATATGCCACCATCTCCTCTAAAAGCATACCAATAGAAATTGAACCTAGCAAAACATTGAACATAAACCCCAACCTGACAGATGCTAAAACACAACAATTAATGAAGTTACTTCTTGAACATAAAGAAGCATTGGCATGGGAATATACAGATATGAAAGGAATCTCTCCCGAATTATGTACTCATCGTATATATATTAAGGAATATTATCGACCGATCTGCGAATCTCAAAGACTAATGAACCCTAATTTAAGAGAAATCCTTAAAGAAGAACTTCAAAAATTGCTCAACGCAGGGTTTATATATCCTATATCAGACAGTGAATGGGTTTCCCCATTGGTAATAGTTCCTAAGAAAAATGGGAAATGGAGAGTATGTGTGGATTATAGAGCCTTAAATAAAGCTACTCAAAAATATCACTTTCCATTACCATTCATTGATCAGGTGTTAGACAGTTTATCAGGGAAGAAATTTTTCTCCTTTTTAGATGGTTTTAGTGGGTATAATCAGATCAAAATTGCACCCTAGGACCAAGATAAAACAACTTTTACTAGCCCTTAGGGCACTTTTTCTTATAGAGTCCTCCCATTTGGACTATGTAATGCACCCACAACCTTTCAAAGAGCAGTTATAGGAATCTTTTATGATATGCTTAATGACTTTATGGAAATTTTTATGGATGATTTTACCCCTTATGGTGTTTCTTTTCATGAAGAACTACAAAACCTTGAGAAAGTACTTAAACAATGTATACAAGCCCACCTCTCCTTAAGTACAGAAAAATGTCATATGATGATGAGTGAAGGAATAATGCTTGGACATTTTATCTCATCTCAAGGAATTCAGGTGCATCCATCCAAGATACAAGTCATTGAAAATCTTCCTACTCCCAAAACCCAAACAGAGGTAAGAAGTTTTCTAGGACATGCTGGATACTATAGAAGATTTATCAAAAAAATTTCCAAAATAGCTTCTCCCCTGTTTGTGTTACTGATGAAAAATGTTGAATTCAAATGGACTAATTCTTGCCAGGAAGCATTTAATACACTTAAACATCAGTTATCTACAACCCCTATTCTAAGAGGACCTGATTGGACACTTCCATTTCATATATCCTCTGATGCTTCAGATACTACAATAGGATCTGTCTTGGGACAAGAAGAAAATCATCTTCCTTATGCTATTTATTTCATTAGCAAGAATATGACTCCTATTGAACTTAACTATACAGTTACCGAAAAGGAATTTTTAGTAGTTATCTATGCTATTAATAAATTTTGGCATTACATCACTGGCTACTCTACTCTTGTCCATATTGATCACTCAAATATCAAATATTTAATGAACAAACCTATCACAAATGCTAGAGTCACCAGATGGTTACTATTATTACAAGAATTTGATATTACAATTGTAGATAGACCAGGAAAAGAAAATGTAGTTGTTGATTTCCTTTATCAGTTAACACCTGATGATGATACCCCAGTAGATGATTCCTTTCCTGATGAATATCTATTTTCATTATATGCTCACTGACCTTGGTATGTAGACATCGCTAACTACTTGGTTGTAGGGAAGTTACCACCACACCTATCCCACCGGGAGAAAAGAAGAATCATTCAACAAAGTGCTCAGTATAGCTGGATAAGTGGGTGTCTTTCCCACACAGGACTTGATCAAGAAATCTGAAGGTGCATTAGAGAAGATGAGGTTTATGATCTACTAAAATCTTATCATGATGGCCCTTGTGGAGGGCATTTTGTTGATAAGAGAACAACACATAAAATTCTCAGGATGGGGTATTATTGGCCCTCACTTTTTGAAGATGCAAATAAATATGTCCGGGCCTGTGATAGCTATCAAAGAATGGGCCAACCTAATCATAGGGATGAAATTCCATTAAACCCCCAGATAGTACTTGAACCATTCGAAAGATGGGCCTTAGACTTTGTAGGACCCATTAACCCCCCATCCAATCAAAATGTTTACATAGTGGTCTGCACAGATTATATGACCAAATGGGTGGAAGCTAAAGAACTCCATAGAGTGACTAAAGAAGTAGTTCTAAATTTCCTATTTGAAGACATCTTCATTAGATTTGGAGTGCCAAGACAATTAGTTACAGATGGGGGACCTCCTTTCACTTCTCATGGTTTTAAAGCCACCCTTCAAAAATATCATATTCAACATAGAATGACTACAGCGTACCACCCCCAAGCCAATGGATAGGTGGAAGTACAAATAAAGTAATAGAAGTCATTCTTACAAAAATAGTGAAAGAAAATAGAAAGGACTGGTCTCACAGGCTCCCTGAAGCATTATGGGCCTACAGAACTACCTGGAGAAATACTATAGGATTCTCTCCCTATGAATTCGTTTATGGAAAAAGTGTCGTCTTTCCAGTGGAATTTGAAATCAAAACCTTAAGGACTGCTCTAGCTGTCAACCTTGATTTGACCGATGCACAGACATCTAGGTTGTAGCAGCTTAATGAATTGGATGAAAAAAGACTAGATGCCATTCATCAGACATCTATGATTCAACAACAAAGATCAAAATGGCATGACAAAACTATCAAGCAGAAGTAATTCCAAAAAGGTAATTGGGCCCTACTCTATGATTCCTGGTTTAAATAATTTCAAGGGAAACTACGTACAAGATGGCTTGGACCTTATGAAGTGGACACTATTTTACCCAATGGAACAGTAAGGCTCCTCACAATCGATGACTCTAAAACACCGTTACTTGTAAATGGTCATCGTCTCTGTTTGTACCAGTGCCCTATTTCCAAAGAATATTTTAAGGCCACATGTGTGGTAGACTCTCATCACCTCCTTTTATAGGGGGATCCTACCCCTCATTGCAATTAATTCTTTTTAATTTAATTTTTTTTAGTATTAGATTAGATTTCGTTTACTAATAATCTCTGTCAAGAAATAGCATGTTACAATTGATTTTTGCAGATTCTCGATCAAATCAAAGGCCTACTAAGAAAGGATGATCTTACTTCAAGAATATCCAAGCTTCCCCATTGCTGAAACACCACTGTTCAACAATTTTCCACATTTTCTCCATTTCTGAAACACCACTGTTCAACAATTTTCCATATTTTCCCCATTGCTGAAACACCATTGTTAAGAATTTTTTTACATTTCCCCATTGCCGAAACACCATTGTTCAACAATTTTCCACATTTTCCCCATTGCTGAAACACCACTGTTCAACAATTTTCCACATTTTCCCCATTGCTGAAACATCATTGTTCAACAATTTTCTACATTTCCCCATTGCCGAAACACCATTGTTCCGCAATTTTTCACATTTTTCTCCCATTGCTGAAGCACCACTGTTCAACAATTTTTCACATTTTCCCATTGTTGAAACACCACTTCCTCAACAATATTCTGTAAACATCACTCTTCAGTAAACATTTCTCTATTCTTTCCCTATTGCTGAAACACCAACTTTTCAACATTCTCTGTCAATAAACTTTTGCACTCTCATACTACATTTTGTCCTTCCAGTAAACAAATCCTTGATACAATTCCTCTAACAAATCAAAATTCTCCACCATGGCTACTGTAGAACTATTATGGACAGGCACTATATTTTGTTTGAAGTACGAATCAAAAGGTAAAGATGAGGTATGTAAACTTTATATGTAAATACAATTGAACTATAGTTAATGAGAAGATTCCAACTCATTATTACCACTCATGTAAAATCATTATTTCAGCCGTACTTGAGGGGGGGGGGGGAATATCGAAATCTTGTACCATCATTTCACATGAACCAACCACCATCATTCTTTTTCTTCACCACCCTTTCGTTTGTTTCACCACCATTTGCATGCCTTCACCCGAAAAACTCACTCTACACAGAAGCGGTTACTCGACTCTCTGTTGGTGCATTTTACTAAGATATTATCTATGGGAGGCCCTATTATATGGTACAAACCTGCCATGACAGCCCTGTTAGAACTATATCCAGAAGTCTATCAAATTTTTCTGTAGGCAGAATGGCTGGGTTATTTTCAGAGGCTCCAGGGATTTGATCAACAACAGGTTCTTCAATTTGCTCGAAATCTCCAGGAAGATCATTCCATTGTTCAGGGGATTCAGATTCCAGTTACAGAGGAGGATATAGCATAGGTTTCGGGTCTTCCTACCAATGACATTCATTGGTTTAGCCGCAAACATATCATCCTTAATGCCCAGCAGGATTTCCTCTTGCCAGGGGAACAAATTGAACCAAAAGTCTGGGGTGTCCGACTTAGCTCGTTGCTGCCTCCATGGTCAAAAGTTGCAAAGTTTGTCAAGCACTAACTTACCTGTGAAGGCTGATACCAGGTAGTCTACTAGTACGATTTTTTCTGTTGTCATTTACGACATGCTAGATTGGTAAACATTCCTTATTATCTACTCGGATGTCTTAAAAATATGTCACACTACTGTAAAAAGGCTAAAAATCCCACCCTTTCCCTCACCCATCATCGTCTCGCTCAACTTATTATCCAAAAGGGTTTTTCCCAACAAAACACTCCACTAAACAACTCACCCATAGACCCCCAAGAAGTTGTTAAAATTCCTGAAAATCTTCAGGAACAACAACCACAAAACCCTCCAGACCCTCTGGAAGTACCTAACAGTCCACCTACAGAACCAATCAATCCAATTAACCTCCCTACCATACCAAGTCCATCCCACATTTTACCAGAATCATCCACTCATGTTGTTCATATCCTTAGCGATAATTCTGAACCAGACAACTCTCCCTGTCCCATCATTGAGGAAAATCCACCACGCAAACGAAAGCAAATTCCTTTTTTTCCGCCCTTTTTACAAAGAAAACGAACAAGGGCCTCAACAAGGGAAGTGATTACTAACACTTCCCTAAATGCCCAACCCATCCGACTAAAACCCCGTACACCTCCAACCTCCCAAATTCTGGAATCTTTACCTATTCCACCCACGGGCACTGAAGCACAAGAACCAAAGGCCCAGTGTGTTGCAACATCATGCGTTTCAAATCAAGTAGTTGAAACACAAGAACCAACTACTCATCAAGTAGATGAAACATAAGAACTAGCTACTCATCAAGTAGCTAAAACACAAGAACCAACTACTCATTTAGTAGCTGAAACACAAGAACCAACTACTCATCAAGTAACTGAAACACAAGAACCAACTACCCATTTAGTAGCTGAAACACAAGAACCAGCTACTCATTCAGTAGATGAAACACAAGAACCAACTATAACTGTCACACAAGAAACAACTATAGCTAAAACACAAGAACCAACTGCTGATATTGTTAACGAGACATAGGAATCAGATGCCCAGGGTGCTGCAGCATTACTTTCTTTACATAAAGAAGCTAAAACACAAGAATCAACTGCAGATCCTGTAGCTTCTCCAAAAGAACTAGCTAGTGCGGCTGTGACTGCTACACAAGAACCAGTCACCCCTCAACCAGAACCAACAATGGCCTTTGTATTACAAGAAAATGAGTTCCTAAGGTATGAACTGGAAGCCTACAAGCAAGAGCTAGCCATGGAAAAGGAAGCCTATGAGAAAAAACTTAAATTATACACCCTAGCTCGCATAGTGACCATGACAGAGGAAAATACAATAGAGAATCCGTGTAGAGAGTATATGTACAATCAATGTGGCGACATCTATTATCAAGCAGGCTACAAAGTAATTCAAATTCCAATGCCAGGAGCTTCCCCTGCACCTACGACTTTTGCAGTCAAAGAAGAACACCCTACTGTTACACAAGAACTAGCAGGACCCTCCAAAATTAAAACTGAACCCTGGCCTACAACAATTGTTAAATCTGAAGCCCTTGTTTTTGTTAATAAAGCATTACAAACATTACCTATTGATGAATCTTCCCCTCCTAGCAAGATCAATACACACACCTTTGTGGAACAAGCCACTCAGACCCTACCTTAGCCTACCACTTGCAACGCTGAAACACAAACTCAACCATGGGATGAGCAGGCAATATTAGACAAATGGAAAAAAGAGTTTGTTGTTACATAGGCCAAAAGCCTGTAGGAACACAGACTAATCTGGCTGAACCATATCTATTCAAACTGGGAATCTTTGGAGCAAACACGCTAGGAATCTCATGCCTATAAGAAACAGAATAAAGAAATAAAAGGAAAATTTCTCCTGATATTTGACTTGGCACAAAAGTTGTTCGTTGTAAGGAAACCATCCTGCAATTACTCTTTGTTCCTCATGGAACAACTTACATTGTTTCAGATTAAATCAATCAAAGAAGGCAGACCCCATGTAGTGTTAAATCCAACACATTTTGTTAAAACCTTTGCAGAAGCCTCTGCTATGGATCAACACCTCCTCTGTGAGGTATATTTTCATAATGAGGCCATCCATGAGAATCGACAACTTAACCTTAACCCTCTTGTCAGTGACATCCAAATTCGGGCACTCACCTCCTTCCTTAACAATCAAATTATATGGCAGGATGACTTCCTAGATGCCAAGCATAACGAGGATAACCACCTTCTCTGGATACGGCCAGAACCAAAAAATGTTGCCACCTTTGTTACATAGTATTATCAGTTTTTGAAGAAACTAGAAGTTCGCCGGACGGAGTGTAGTTTTTATCTTTTCAACATTCGGCAACTACAGACAACAGTGCTTCAGGATTGTCAACAGTTCATTAAATTCATAGAGATTGCTTCCCTACATGCAAATAACATGTTTTGGCAACAATCTGCTGAGAAAAGACAGGAATGCAATCCCTTTAGCCCCACTAATCTTGAAATAGCAATCTCCAGGGTACCTAGCTACATCAAGTGTGTTCAGCAATGTGATGAAAGATGGATAGGTTATCTGTTTCATTTTCCTATCCTATGGATGCTAGCAAAGAAATATCAAGTTCATTATAAGTTGCCCAAGAAGGCCAAAACAACATCTTGGCAAAGGCTACAACACATTCAAGGATTCAGACCTCCAATAGACAACAATTTCCACAACTACTACTTAAGTAACTTGCACGCTCAGAGTCGGTATCCAGACTCTGATTCAGATTGAAGTTGCCTGAGGACATGCAACCTTTTAAGTTGGGGGGGATGTTAGGACCCTATAATGTACCTTTTTTCTCACACTTTTTGCTACCATTACATCCTTTTTCCACTCACATTTAAACTTATATTATCACCTTACCCTATCTCTCCAAAGGTATATAATGTCTCTTCTCTTTACTATATGTTTAATCTGTTTTGTATATAATTTTACATTACTCTTGTACTTAACCGTTGATCAGAAATATATAACTATTGAAACAGTTCGAACTGCATATTAGCATTGTTGTTTAAAGGTACGTTGCTAAAACAGTCAAAGCACACAAACCCCATGGCTGAAATAGTCTGTGGTCTATGATGCTGAAACATAAACTTACACAAGAAGAAGCTATTACAGTCTCTGTGGTCTATGATGCTGAAACAACAAATTGCATAAGAAGAAGATGTTACACTCTCTGTGATCTACGATGTTGAAACAACAACTCACACAAGAAGAATTTGTTACACTCTCTGTGGTCTATGATGCTGAAAGAACAATGAAGTTGTTACACTGACCACAACAGCCGCACCTTGAGCCAGAATTAACCACCACTACTATGTGAGACCACGTTGTTGAAATAGTCAGAACAAAAATACCGTTGCTGAAACAACTCATGATTTGCGATGTTGAAACAACATACAACAGCAGTAACAAGAAGATAAATAAGGAAGTTTTTATTCCAGCTGCAACAACAACCCTCACTCAACACCTTTTCAACTATTGTAATAACATTTTGTTATGGGAGACTAGGATATCTTATTCCAGTATAGAGAGTCGATCTAACTAAGAATAAGACTCATATGTACACATGTAATTTGATGATCAAATTGTATCGAGGGGATTCTCCTCTTTAAATAAGAGGAAATCATCATTAGAGAGGACTTTCTTTTTGGCTAAGAAAGGATTTACAGAGAAGGACGTGTTTTACTTCAGATTGTAATATGATACAATTGACAGATGAATAAAAGATTGTTCTGAGCATTTCTCTCTAGTTCCTTTCGTTTCAGGGGAATCTTGTGAGAAGGGAGGGCCCACCTTCTTCACAAGATTCACCCATTAGATTTGTAGTGTGTTAGTGTTATTTCTATTCATGCCTTCATTAAATTTTGTTTTGTTGAAACACTACTTTATTGAACTCTGCCTTGCTGAAAATCTGCTTTACTGGTTGTTACATTGTTTTCATATAATTCATGCTTGGGTAACTGTTAATCATTCTAGTTAGCAATCTTGTTTTGGTGAATTTATGAAAGCATGATAGTCAGGGACAGGTGCTGAAGATTCCTGCTTGGGGAATAGGGTCATGTTCTCTATTAATAAATAGTTAGCCTTCAGTGTGTGTCAATCATTTCAGTTAGCAATGAGTTCATGAAAATGTGATGATCAGAAACAGGTGCTGAAGATTCCTGCTTGGGGAATAGGGTCCTGTTCTCTATTACAGAATAGTTGGTCTTTCCTTTTGCAGCATCTTGTTGTTATTTTCTTAAATGTAATCTAGGATTCTTTAGATAATTATTTCTTTAACTTTGAAATCTGCAATAGGTAGGTTACTTTCCTGTAATTTAAAGTAGAACTTTAGTTTGTTCAAGGCAAAGTGTGATTAATGTATTTTTACTACAACTCTAGATTGCTTTTTAGATTGAGCATATATAGTGTGTGATTACCTTTGAAATAAATAGACTTCCCTGGTTTGACAATTTATGTAGCACTTGATTGTTTAGTTAAATAAGCAATTATAGTGACCAACAGTGTGCATCTTATAAGTGTTTTGGTAGACATTGCATATAGTTGTACAATCCTATTCACCATTTATTTTCATCCCCACTCTTCACAAATCAAAACTAAATAGATATGAAACGACTTGTTGGTGTCTCCCACTCAGAAACTCACATAGATGATTGGGACTTAAGGGTTCCTACAATATTATGGGCATATAGGACTATAAGCAAAAAGTTGACAAGACAGACATATTTTAGGTTGGTTTATGGGTAAGAAGAAATAATGCCGATGTATTTTATTTTTCCTAGCCTATGCATTGTAGCGATTATTGATCTTTCAGACTTAGGTGCAGTAGAGTAGATATTTTCATAGTTGGTACAACTTGAGGAAGATCCCTTTGTCACAAGTTTCCATCAACAAGTTGAGAATGCAAGAGAAAAGACACGGCATGATCGACAGATTAAACATAAAAAGTTTCAAGTAAGGGACTTAGTATTATTGTATGACAATAAGTTTATGCATATCCAGGAAATTTTCATATGCATTGGTTAGGACCATATGTGATTCATCATGTGATGGAGGCAGGTATTGCGTAGTTGGAAACACTAAATGGAGAATCCCTGGGAGGCATGGTGAACGAAAGTTGGATAAAAATATATAGAGATGGTCAACCGCCTGTGTATTAATTTGAGTTGTGAAAGATAAAATGTATCATAGTAGTTTTACTATAGTAGGGTGTTAAAATATAGAAACAAAAACAAAAAGTAGAAAAACAAGAAAACACATAAAAAGTGGAAAAACAAGAATAAATACAAAGGAAGATAGAAATAAGTATGGGAAATAAAGAACCAAGACCCATGTAGAAAAATGGAGTATCACACAAATAATAGAAACAATGCATATACACTTAAGTGTGAGCAAAATTCAAGCCCAGAACAAGACCTTTAAGGGAATTAAAGCATTAAAATGATAGTTAAAAAGAAGTAATGATGAAACGTCTTGGAGACGCGTAGTCATAAATAAAGGATGATTTTGATGGTCATGACAGACTGGCATATCGAAGGAACAATATGGTGAAGTATTTGGCATTAATTCCAAAGTAAGGAAAGTATTAATTGTAGTCTCTAACTAAATTCAACAATTACAATGGGATCAAAATAAATTACACAACTATCAAAGGGTTATAAAAGCGCATAAGGGCCTGGCAGGGAAAGGTTAGTTACATCCGATAAGAGCTATGGGCATACAAAGAAGACGAAATATGAACCAAATACAAACCATAACTAACACAAAGAAGTTAGAGAAATCCATCGTAGATAACAATGGCACCACCATAATGTCCTCTTGCGATTCCTTCATGGCACCACCAAATTTGTTTAAATAATAATCCTCGTATATTCCCATATTTTAATGCTACTTGGTAGGGGCTAAGATATTTTGTACGCAGGGCTCTTATGGCCCACTCTTCATAAGGATGCTAAATAATATTGTCATGAATGAGATTTTTGTCAAAGGGTGGGAAAACCTTCTAGAAGGGATGAGATTCATTTACACCCACAGGTTACGTTGCAGGCATTTGATAAATGGGAAGCATATTTTGTTGGAATAATCAACCAACCAACGAGATGATTAGGTGTTAATTATATAATCACCACAATAGAGTATTTGACCATATGGGTAGAAGAAACGCTAGTCATAGATTTCACTATGGAGACAGTTGCTAGGTTTCTATTTGAGAATGAAGTTACACAATTTGGATGTCCATGCATTCTACTCAGTGATCAAGGAACAAACTTCCTGATTAAGAAAATTCCATCATTGACTGAGGAATTTCAAATTCAAAATCAGTGGAATACATCGTTGCAACGCGTAGGCTAGGACCAATAAACTACATCAACATTATTTCTTCTTACCCATATACCAACCTAAAATATATCTATCGTGTCAACTTTTTGCTTCTAGTCATATATGCCCATAATATTCCAGGAACCCTTAAGTCCCAATCATCTCTTCCTACATTATAGATCTTTGTTAGATAATTCTCTAGAATTTTATTAAAAGCTTCTAATGTCCCATTCACTTAAGGGTGATACAACATGCTCCTTTGATTTTGAATTTGAAATTCCTCAGTCAATGATGGAATTGTCTTAATCGGGACGTTTGTTCCTTGATCACTAAGTAGAATGCACAGGCATCCAAATTGTGTAACTACATTCTCAAATAGAAACCTTGTAGTTGTCTCCACAGTGAAATATATGACTGATGTTGCTACTACCCATCTGGTCAAATACTCTGTTGTGGTGATTATATAATTAGCCCCTAATCGTCTCTCTGGTGGGTTGATTGTTCCAACAAAATATTATTCCCATTTATCAAATGCCTGCAATGTAACCTTTGGGTGTAAAGTAATCTCATCCCTTCTAGATGGTTTTCCCACCCTTTGACAAACAACACATTCTTGGCAGTATTATTTAGCATCCTTATGAAGTGTGTGCCACTAGAGCCTTATGTACAAAATAACTTAGTCCCTGCAAAGTAGCGTTAAAATATGGGGATAGACGAAGATTATTGTTTAAAAAATTAATATTAACAATATGCTAAGTAAAGGCTAATTAAAAGAGATATTTAACAATAATCAAATCAAAGTTTAAATATGTAANTATATATATATATATATATATATATATATATATATATATATATATATATATATATATATATATATATATATATATATATATATATATATATATATATATATATATTAAAACTTATGTTCAATTGCTTTTTAGAAATCAAATGATAAAAAATTTTACATATTAAAACTTATGTTAAAATTCAATTGAATACATATACACTAAGACATTGAAAATATAACTTATACCTTAATTTACAATTATTGAAAAAAAATCTACTCACAAATACATGGCAGGAACAAAGTAATTAATATGAAATGTTATCATCCCATAAAGTAATATGAAATGTAAAATTTAAAGAACTTATCTGATAATATAATCTCCCATAAATCATGGTTTAATGTATTTTAATGGGAGATGTCCGCGATATTTTTGCTTATCAATGCCAATATTTTTGAACATGTGTGCTGATTTGTCACTAATAAAAGAATAATTAATGTGCATTGGGAAGGGCGTGAAGGTGGCGGGGATGGAATGGAGTGATAAATGCTTCAAAATTTTTGTGAACTCGTGAGTTCGTGAACCTGTGAATCTTTGAAAACATGAGGTAAAGAATAGATTAAGTATGGAAAGGTGGGGTGGTCTGATAAACTCAGACAGACTCATCATAGGTAGAGTGAATCTTGCAAGTTCGAGTCTAGGTTCGAATTGTAGATCATGGAAGTTTTTGATGCAAGAAGTATATCAAGGAACATGGGGCATGAGAGTTCGATAATGTCAACCCGGGAACCCGCGGTCATAAAATTGGCTGAGTATGGAGAGGAATGACGCTTGGTTGGACTCATGATGTAAGGATATAGATGGATATGAGGATCTGTCGGTCCATCAATGCGGGAACATGTGATCATAGAAATGCGACTAAGTATAGAACAAGAAAGGGATAATAGAGGGGAAGAAGAAAAGGGAAAAACAGGTAAGTATAGAAAAGGGAAAAGAAAGGGAGAAAAGAACTTTATTCCTCACACAAAAAAAATCAGTATGATAATTATCAAGCGATAGAAACACATTAACTATGGGGAAAACATTCTCAGCTATGGAATATAATTGGAGCTCGACAAAGTCACGTTCAAGTTTAAAGATAATTTGTTTATATTTATTTCAATATTGTTTATATTATTTTATTTTAATAGTATTTTTGTGGCCCAAATGTAAACCATGTTCTAATTTGAAGGGTGTTTTGGGATCACAAATTTTTCTCAAACCCATAAGAAATATACAAGAAATATATGACTTGACATTTTTATATGCAAGCATATTCTCAATTATGACAAGTTGTAATATATGCACAATATTAATTAGGAACATGATGTCAACACCTAGGTTGCCATGTTGTATATGTCCACTAATTTGTTGTGTTTGTTATGAAAATGATTTAAGCTTTTTTTAAGATTAAAAAAATTCAATAAAACAATGTTAAACAATGTAAAACACCATAAATTTGTAAAATGTGGGACCTTTAAAGAAGTCCCTCAAATGAAAGTAAAATAGATATAATAGAAAATTGAAGATGTTTTTAAATTTTCTTGTAAAAAGAGAATTTATGTGAATGGACCAGGAGATGCACATATTCGTATATGTAAAGTAAATAAATAGAAATTTCTCACATCCATCATAGTAGGGCTAATGATATATAATCACATACAAAATAAAAGAAAATTATTAGCATGCACAAGAGAACTTCGACACTGTGATACATGGGTAGCAAAAAAGAGATAATGATACAACAACCTCAAATATTTTATATTCAGATAAAATGGGTTACAAAATACAGTTGATATTATTTCCAAATAGATCTCTTCAAATTTGTAAAAAATATATATAGTTCAGTACATATTCTCTGAAATTTAAATGCATTTGTCATAATGACTGGGATTGGGGCTCTTGCAGACCATAAAGAAAATATGTATAAGAATAAAGCATGTAGAAAGAATAAAGTGGGCAATGGAAGACAACTAGACTTGGCAAGAAGAAAGAGAAAGTTGTGAGTCCTCGATTAAACTTTTCTATTTAAAGAGGTAGAGTAACCGGATAAAGAGATTGACAAAGATAGAAGAATTTGATCAGTATGAACTTACGATGATGGTATCTCATGCCTTGTCATTTTCTCACCGATGTCCTTTTATGGCTTTCCTAGGCGTCTATAGGAATAGTCTCAATTGTCCTTTTCCCTTCATTGGTAAGCATGTCGACAACCTTTTTTAACCACTCCTCGATGTATCTCCTCATGGGTGCCACGTTGATTTCATGCTGGATTTTTATATTGAAGAGTTCATTTTCCAAGTCCCTTAGATCAATAGATATGTTGGGAAATGCTTCTTCAATATCTTGGTTTTTAATCGAATAATCAACTAGCCAATTTTTCACATCATCTTCACCATATTCAAGAATTCCATAGAATTTTTCAAATGACTTCCCTTTAGATATCTCAAATTGTTCATCAAATGCTTGCTTGGTTAACAAAAACAAGTTGAATATCAATTTCGGGTCTTGGAATCCATTGGTGTTTCCAGCTAGATCTATCTCAGTTAGTTTCTTGAATAGTTTGTCTCTTCTAGATATGGCCTGGCTACATGCTTGAATGATACCATTTAGGTTTTTTACCTTTTCTTTTCAACATTCATTTAGTTGGTTTATTTGATCCGGGGAAGGGAGATCCTCCTCTATTCTTCTCAATTCCATTATACTAGTAACTTTAAAAACAAATGGTACAACTGCATCAAGGTAGAAACCTTGCTCATTTTTCAAATTTGCATGTAGATATTCATGAAAATCATGCACTCTTGTTCCAAAAGAGACCATACTCTTTGACATCTCCCAAGAGTCTATTATTAATTCCATTCTTCTCTTTACATTATTTTCCACATAGCCTTAAGCTGATGTGAGAAGTATTTTTTATCCTTTTAACTTTGTCGTAGGTGAGGTAGTCCTGATCATAGCTAAAGGACTAGCCAACATTGTGTTGAGGCGTCTTAAATCCATTTAACTCAACAATAGGAACCAAACCCGCCACTAAGGCCCAATTAGACTCTGCAGTGTTTAATGGTGGAATGGTTCTCTAGATCTTGCAATCTAGCCAATTAATCGATGGTATTTACGCAGTGATCGACACGATGTCTTCTTGTGAAAAATCCTCCTTCAGTTCAAACATTCTCTTTTTTTATTTTCTCTTATAGGTGGGACCGATACAAGATAAATGATGGTATAAACTAGGTGGGTAAAAAAGGGGAAGGACTTAACTACTGAAGAAGGCTAAGTTCAGGATAACCCTTCTGCTCAAGCATGTAGACAATGATTCTTATCACAACAATCCTAGTACTAATACATTAACCTTTTGGTGTTCCAGTTATTGATTGAGATATGATTATCAGGAGAAAACATACATGCAATAAACAATGGAAAGCAAACTAGTTTCCTTAACTCTAATCATCAATCACATATTAATACATCGATTTAATTTTCATCATTAAAGACAAGGACTATAAAAATATTGAATCAAATAACTTATCAACATATTCAAAGGCTCTTACTCATTACAACATCCATTCATGAGATAAAATCAGAAACAATTCTTCTTCAGATCCAATCACACATGCTTTTGATGAAAAACACAAACTTGTCTCTGGTTCAAAACAAGACTTCTCAATTAATGTAGCTCTGAAATAGTTGTTTACAAATCCAAAAATGAGGCTCTTTGGAACAACCATCAAACTCTTCCTATAGGTCAATACCTTTATTTATAACATATTATTAAATAAAAATTACTATAAAAAATGCAAGGTAAGTAAAACAAAACATCTCCACATGGCACTTTCATGGCTCAGTCTTCTAAGAGTAATAAAATATTTAACTTGAGTGGATGAATATTCTCATACTCTAACCATTTTACAAAGAGATCCTCACATGTTTTGGCATATGATAATTTGTGTTGTTCCATTGGGGCCAAAAGGATATCCTTTATCTCTACTTCCTGTTCCCGATACTTGACTATTCTAGCACTTAACAACTGCAACATGGTCTGGGCCTTGATCGAGTGTTCCATGAAATGTTGCACTTGACCTAGTGCCATGTTTTCCACCTTTTATATATGTGCATCCCACGATGAGTCTTGTTCGGCATGTAATTTCACTATGTCATGCAAGTCGACAAAGTCATTGAGTGTGCCAAATTCTAGGAGGTTGATGTCTCTCATCTCTCGGTTGATCTTGGTCCAGCTATTTTCACACTCGACCCATTTCTCTTGAATTTCCTAATGAGGTTCTTAGGACATTTTCACCCGGTATTCGACTGAATTATTTAAGCGGTTGATGTTGCTCTCCCTTGGTACTTGAATGTTGTTCTCTTCATCATCTCGGCCCTGTTGAACCATGTTGATGTAGTCGATATTTTCCACTTCTTGGTGTGCTCTCTCATACCACCTTTCCATATCCTTGCATGTTGTCAGTGCCATGAGGGTATCTTCTTTGAACTTGGATATCCTTGTAATGAAAAGGTGCCACTCATTTGTGAATTTACTTTAGGTGTCTTGGAATTCTATTTTCAAGAACACCATGGCCTATGTGGACTCTTGATAATATTTCTCCAAATGGCATAGATGTTCCAACTCCTTTAGCGCAGCGACCAAATACTCTTCATCCCTTTTCACTCTATCCAGGGTGGCATATGTGATTACCATCCCTGTGCTGATAAGCTCAGATGTCTTGGCATGCTCCATGCTAATCAATTTTTATTCTGTGGTGATGAGGATGGAATGATCCATAGTAAACCTCCTCTCTTGGTGTTTCTCTTCATGATGAATTGTATATTAGCAACCTCATACATGGGTTCAAGGATTTGTTGATCTCCCAAGGTAAGCATATTTCCCAAGCTCTCGATAGTGTATATCTGTTCAAGACTGGTTCCTTGAACCTCTTCCATGTGTTCTGAAGGTCTGACCTCTAGTTGTTTCTCATCGAGAGGTAAAGTACTAGCTAAAATTGAAGCATCAGGCATAGGATCAGTACTTACTTGATAATCAGATGTTGAGATGTCTATTTCCTACTGTGTAACTTCTTCTTTTTGTTCTCCAGACCCTCGCTCATCCTTCGAACTATCCACTTGGCTCTCTGGAACATCGAGTAGCTCAATGTCTAAGACACTTTTGACCTCCTGGTAATTTTGTGGAAGGCCTTGAATTTGAGCATCGGGAGCTAGGGAAGATGCCTTATTGCACTCATTTTCCTCTATGATCTGCACTGAAGTCACCAAGGACACCTTTGACCTCTCCTCATCATCATAGATTATTATTAATTCGTGGAGGGGGTTTGGTGCACTTGCTCTCCCTAATGTTATTTCTATCTCTAGCTAAGATGAAACATCCCCTGGTGATCTAGCATGTGGCGTTGTAACTTCAGGGTTATCTATCCCAATGATTTCTTCAATTTGTATTAACTCTAGGCCACTTGGACCTGCCCGAATTTCAACTGGGTTTTTGGCAGGGACCCTTGCCATTTATATGAGGTCTAGATCATCCTGTAACTGATAGATCACTCTATGTGCTTGTTCTATTAGGATAAATACCCTTTTTGTGCCTTTGGTGTAATAGTAAATCCCTTATTCTGCATCAAAGCCACCATGGAAACCTCTATTTCCTCTGCCTCTCTGATTTATTCCCTAGCTATGAGGGCCTCTTGATCCAACTATTATGTTATTTTCACCTTTTCATATAGGATCATGGCCCTGAACCTGGTCATTTTTAGGTTGACCATCCTTTGTACCACCTTGTCCCAATACTGGGCATTTTCTGTGAAGACTTCGTCTTTGAATTTTTCGTGGGTGTATGACCAACAAGACGACACTTGTGAAGCATGTTGCAAGACCAATCCCTTTGGATCATGTTTGTATAATTGATCTGTCAGGAATATGAAATCTATTTGGCTTAGCCCTTGTTGTTTGTCTTGAGTGGTATCTGTTACCAAGTAGAAACCTACATGGAAACCATAGCGTATGAACGCCTATTTCTTGTCCTTCACCAGGCTTGCATTGTAGCCTTGGAAGATGGTTTGATAGAATATTTCACCTAATACCAGTCAGTCTGGGACATGAGCTAGTAGGATATGTGGTGCTATGGTTGCCTCAAACACCCTAATGTAGGTGGCACACTCGTCCAAATACCAATGGCCTACCTTGGATATCATCTTTTTGGTTGTCATCGATAGTCTTGGGAATTCCTTATAAAAAGAATAAAATAAATTTGGGCAATGAATTCATCGCAGATGAGAGAGTATGACTTCTTATACCTATTTTCCCATAGCATGATGAAGTAGACATGGACCAAGTGTTATGCAACATGCCAACTCAAATTCATGTCAGCGAAGACGTTTCTAGTGCACATGACATCGAGCAAGTATGAATCCATGTACACAGTTGGTTCTTCCCCTTCCTTCGGCGCTTGGTCCTGCTGCACACAGATGTTTAGTTTCTTAGAGATTATTTCTCCCTAGTTGAAGTTGAACTCGATGATTGCAACTATGTATGCCAAAACCATCCATGCGTCTGAAAACCTAGAGCAATATTTCTCTCCGTATAATCGATAGATTAGAGCCATCAAATAGACATATGGATCCCTTAAGTTAGATATCCCATACCAACCAGTGCTCCAATTGGTAAAATTCATGTCCCCCCTCCACCATGAGGCCATCACTCGACTAGTGTCATGGTGTTCATAGAGCTTCATGAAGAATTATGTATTTAGATGATCCTTGGGGTCTATGATTTTGTAGTATTTATGAACTTCTATTGGAAGTAGCACCCTGACACACCCACCATTGTCATCATTGATTAAACATTTATGTGTGTTTGTGTGGTTGATGAGCCACTTCAGGACTTCTATGCATGGAAAAATAGGAGTTCTTCCTGCCACCACATGCAGGTACGACCTTTGGATGTTCAGGAACACCTGGTCGTCAAGCGCCCTTACATATGGATCACTATGTGGGACATATTCTGGGTATTCCTCCTGACTAATCTTGTTAAAGATTTCTCCCCAATGTGGGAGCACCATATTGGACCTGGTTCTTGCCTTTGTATCGCCAAAGGTCGGAGGCTGGATGAAAACCTTCTTCGTTGCTATCCTAATGATAGGTTCTAGCCTTGGGGCATATTCCAATTGTTTTGCGACCCCTGGAGAATATCCTTTGGATACCTATGGTTCTTTCAGTTTTGGTGCCCTCGACGATCGTCTAATGGTTGTCTTTATTGGTGACATTGTTTCTCCAACTTAAATTAAAATTTCAGAGACTGTGTAAAAAAAAAAATTGGATAACAACACATAAATTATAACCATGTAAAATTTACAAACTCAGATACATACCTCTGAACCTTGTTAAAACCTGGTTATTTTGATAATCATGGAGTTGATACAACCTTCAATTCACTCATCTTTCTCCTTCAGATGATCCTGAATTCTCTTATGCGTGGAATGATTTCTCTTACAATGGCTGAAGAGAATTTAAATAGGGAATATCTTACCGTGTCACATCAACCATTCAATTTGGGTTATGAGTGAAATTTAAAAAAATCTACCGCTGAATCTCTATAACTTAAATTCATCATGGTTTGATGGTGGAGGCGCAGGTGGTCATGTGGTCTATCGATGATTTTAAATGGTTTTTTTATTTGAGAATGAGGTAGCAACTAATGCGAGATTTGGTATTAATTATCTCCTTAAATGCTCAAAATACAATCGTATCTAATGCTAAAACATCCCATCATGTCACTCTCTCAGTGGGTGGATTGGGGATCGGTGGTGTGCTATGAACGTTTGCATTGATAACCACCTGCAAAAAGTTTTGACGCTGATCAATTTGATCGTACATTACTGAAGCGACAACGCTTACTCAGAGGTGTGACTCGGACGTAGGGAACCAAGAATGACTCGGGGTAAAAATAGACCATATGGTTCTCTAATCTAGTAAAGACAAGTTGCGCTGAAGACTGGTGACTTAATTCACGTGTATTTATCAGAGTTGAGAGTTTCCTGAAGTTATTCGTTATAAAACAAACCTTTGTACCGATGCTGAAAAAGTATCCAGGGTCGACAATTGGTGATAAACCTATCAAAGTTCTTTCAGATCAACTCCCTTGAAAAATTCCTAATGCCGAAAACTCATCAGGGATCGACGATCGGGGATAAATTTTATCGTGGTAAAATCTTTGGCGATGATCCTTCTAGGTGTTCCCCAATATCGATGAAGCACATCAGGGCATCGGTCATCAATCATATCTTTTCACTCTTTGTTAACGTCTATCCCCCCCATATTTTACCAATGCCGAAGGGGAATCAACTATTGGTGATACACTTATGTAAGACTTGATGCAGAAAAAAAATTCCTTTTGTCGATGCCGATGGAGATCGATGCTCGATGACTGAGGTTTTTTGAGTGGTCCATTCTCCTTCATTGAATTCCTTCTAATGCCAACCCTGATCGCGTTCAGTGAAGTTTTTGGTTGTTGATTCTTTATTCAGGTGTTTAAGGTATTTTTAGTCATGAAGTTCCCTAAGTTCAAGAAAACCTGAATAGGTGATGAGAATCATGGAAATAAGCAAAGACAAAACATTTTTTTCCAAAAGGAAATTGAATTAGAAATCGCAGAAGATCAAGTGGTACCCAAAAAAGTAAAATAATTGATAAAGGACTTTTTAGGGTGTGTTGAGTGCTCAACACTATGGAAGGGGAATTATATATCACTCCAATTTTCTTTGATTCGCTCCTTTAATATGACAGTCCTTACTTCAAGGTTGTCAATAGAGTTGTCTAGATCATATCCAATTTCTCGGTGTATATGGGATATCTACGAAGGCCGCATGTTCCATAGGTTAATATATGAATGATATTTCCCCTTGTTATTCTTTATATCTCTCTTTTCAATAACCAAGTTTTTGGATTCTCTATAAAAAAAACACTCTGAAATGCAAAAGACTCTTCTTCATCGAAGGTCTTGGTCGCAATTATTTCCATCTCAGGGTTCTGGGGAGCAGTGCTCTCTAGCTGGTCATCATCAGGGAACATTTTCTCAATGTCAATTTCTAGTTCCATATCTTTTAGGGAGAGATCGTGGATATCACTTTCTCCCCTCGGTCCTTCCTCTTCTTTCACATTGTTTTTTCATTTCTTGCTCATAGGAAGTTCATGAGAACTTTCAATTTTGTCTTAGGGAGGGTTTTTATATCATCCTCCTCCTAAAGAACTGTGTCTGACTTTATTACTTGGGTAGGTCATTGGAGCGTTGCTCCGAGATGCTATAGTCTTGGGTATGGAAGTCAGGAATTGGGCACTTTTCTCACCCAGACATTTTCACCTCTTCTTTTACAACTCATTGGTGTTGAGTATTGTCTCCAGGTCACTAGTGTCATGAGAAGGACTACCTGAGGCGTTATCCTCATCTTCATTCAGGATAGCGTTAATGAAATAATTTTTGAAACTGATAGCCAATAGGTGTTCTACAAAAATACCATTAGGGTAGAACCCTTTTACTTTTTCAACACATTTCAAATTGAGGATGTGGAAGTGGCCTGTGAATTCATTAATATTGTTCATATTCCTGAATATGAAACCCCCGACTTTCCAAGGCAGAGGCATGAATTTATTTTTTCTCTTTTCATGGAAAAAATGCAACCAGTAGGTGCACTACCTTTCTATATCAACAACAAACATTGTATAAGATATATGACATGGAAGGAAGGAATCATTTTCTTTGGATCCAAAAATCCTTATAACATTATAGTTCTCCATTTTTTCTAGTGTGCCCTTCCTATCCATGAACTTTCTCGCCCAGTCAAACATCCAGGGAAAATCCTTTCCAAATATGAACCCTTTAAAATCTGAGACAAAATCATTAAAGACTTCATAAAAATGTTGGGAGGCCTTGTGTCTCCATAATGTCTGGTACTAGAAGGTTACTGGGTCAAATTCGCAGTTTACCTTCTTATACAAAGATAATCTGGGGAATGGAAAACAATGCACTACTGCAAAAATTAAAAGATGACATAAATAATTTATGTTGCCTTTTGTATTGTGATAATTGGGAAGAGATTTCAATGGAAATAGACTTTCCCCAATCGAATATGGCTTGTTTCTTCACTGTAAAATATAAAATATACAGAATAATCCAAGGGATGTTTGTTGTGCATTTTTGTCCCGTTATCCTCGTGAAAATCCATGCAATTTACCGAAAAGGGTTTTTGAATGCACTGACCTGTAATATGGTCATGTCCTCAGGGACGAAAGTTGGGTCCTTTAAGAATTCTCGTAAGAGGTCCGATCCATTATCATGCTTCTTTAAGAACTCCCTGCAATCCTCTCCCTTGAAAGTAAGTGTTGGCTTGTGAAGTCTTAAAATATTTCAAAATACTTGAGGTGATAGGGAGACTCAGGAATGGTCCCGCAATTGGATAATCTGCTAGTTTGGAATATAATTCTCAATGCACCAAGTGACCAACTCCTTACTGTCAAAAAATCCAGGGACACAACCTGCTCATGCAATTCTAGACATCCAGATAACTTCCTTCTCGACAAAAGGGGATGAGTAGTAGTAATAAGCTCTAGAACACTAAAAATGTTGGTCCTCGCGCCCAAAAATATTCAGCGTATATGCACAAAAATGTTTTCAAGTTGTAGCCATAAGGTGATGAGAATGTTCCTTTGCCCTGATAGTATTTAAAATGAACGTTGGAGGATGATAATATAATCTCTCGTAAATATTGGTTTAATGTGTTTTAATGGGAGATGTCCCCGACATTTTCTCTTATTAATGCCAATAATTTTAATCTGTGTGGTGAGTTTTCACTAATAAAATCTTGATTAATGTGCATTATGAAGGGAACAAAGGTGGC
Source organism: Picea engelmannii (assembly GCA_009831015.1). Taxonomy (NCBI): domain Eukaryota; kingdom Viridiplantae; phylum Streptophyta; class Pinopsida; order Pinales; family Pinaceae; genus Picea; species Picea engelmannii. The sequence goes on along the minus strand of ML777486.1, from coordinate 792,357 downwards.
GGGGATGGACGAGAGAGAACAATAATTTGAAACTTTTGTAAACCCAGGAGTCTGGGAACCTGTGAATCTGTGACAATAGGAGGTGAAGAATCGAATAAGTATGGAAAGGCAGGGCATGATGCCTTAAAAAAACTAAAATATCCAACAATTTTTCGCAATTCAAGATCCACAAAAAAAAGAAATCTGATCCCATAATATTCATCTCTGACAATTGGATAATAGGGAGGTTGATCTGGTAGATTGAACTATTGGTCAGTTCAGGAAATCATGGTGCCTATGAGAAAATATAATTCTTTGATGAAGATTTGTTTGTATTGCAACCTGTGATAGTAATTGTGTCCTGATAGTATTTAAAATGAATGTTGTAGGATGATAATATAATCTCCTGTAAATCTTGGTTTAATGCATTTTAATGGGAGATGTCCTCAATCGTTTCGCTTATTAATGCCAATCTTTTAGAACCTGTGTGGTGATTTCTCACTACTAAAATCATAATTAATGTTCATTGGGAAGGGTGTGAAGATGGTGAGGATGGAAAAGAGTGATAAATTCTTTGAAACTTTTGTGAACTCAGGAGTTCGTGAAGCCGCAAATCTATGAGAATAGGAGTTGAAGAATCAACTAAGTATGGAAAGGTGGGGCGGTTAGGTGGACTCAGACAAACTCATTGTAGGTAGAGTGAAGCTTGTGATTTCGAGGAGTCTGGGGTCGAATTGTAGATCACAAAATTTTTGGGTGCAATATGTATATCACGAAACATGTGGCATGGGAGTTCGATAGCGCCAACCCAGGAACCTGCAGTCATAAAATTGGTGAAGTATGGAAAGGAATGATGGTGGGACAGACTCATGATGTGAGGATATAGATGGAGATGAGGATCTGTCAGTCTGCCAACTCAGGAACATGCGATCATAGAAATGCGACTAAGTATAGAACCATAAAGGGATAATAGAGGGGAAGAAGAAAAGGGAAAAATGGGTAAGTATAGAAGAGAGAAAAGAAAGGGAGAAAATAACTTTATCCCTCACACAACAACACTTAGTATGATAATTATCAAGCGATAGAAACACGTTAACTATGGGAAAAAAATTCTTAGTTATGGAATACACTTAGAGCTCAACAAACTCAGGTTCAAGTTCAAAGAGAATTTGTTTATATTTATTTCAATATTATTCATATTATTTTATTTTAATAGTATTTCTGTGGCCCAAACGTAAAACATTTTCCAATTTGAAGGGTTTTTTCAGCTCACAAAGTTTGCTCAAACCCATAAGCAATAGACAAAATATATGAGTTAACATTTTTATATGCAAGCATATTCTCAAATTTGAAAAACTGTAATATATGCACAATATTAAAGAGGGACATGATGTCAACACCTTTGTAGATAACAATGGGGTAGCATAATGTTGCATTCTTACTGTGATAATGCCTTAAAAAAACTAAAATAACCAACTTTTTTGCCAATTCAAGATCCATACGAAAAGATTTTCAGATCCCATAATATTCACCTCTGCAATTCAATAATAGGGTGGTTGATTTGGTAGATTGAACTACTAGTCAGTTCAGGTGACTGGGGTGTGTCTGGGGTAACTGCTATAAAATCTAATGCTTTGATGAAGATTTCTTTGTATTTCAACATGTGACAGTAATTGTGTCCTGTAAATCTTGGTTTAATGTGTTTTAATGGGATATGTCCTCGATCTTTTTGCTTATTAATGCCAATATTTTTGAACCTTTGTTGTGAGTTGTTACTAGTAAAAGAATAATTAATTTGCATTGGGAAGGGAGCGAAGTTGGCAAGGATGGACGGGAGTGAAAAATTATTTGAAACATTTGTTAACCCATGAGTCCATGAACCCACAAATATGTGACAACAGGAGGTGAAGATTTGACTAAGTATGGAAAGGTGGGGTGGTCAGACAGACTCATCCTAGGTAGAGTGAGGCTTACTATTTCGATGAGTCTGGGGTCGAATTGTAGATCACCGAATTTTTGGGTGCAAGATGCATATCATGGAACATGGGGCATGGGAGTTCGATAGTGCCAACCTAAGAACCCATTGTCATAAAAGTGGCTAAGTTTGGAAAGGAACAGTGGTTGGTCAGAGTCATGATGTGAGGATATATATGGATATGAGGATCTATCATTCTCCCACCCTAGAAACCCATGATCCTAGAAATGCGACTAAGTATAGAACCAGAAAGTGATAATAAAGGGGAGAAAGAAAAGGGAAAAATGGGTAAGTATAGAAGAGGGAGAAGAAAGGGAGAAAATAACTTTATCCCTCACACAACAACACTTAGTCTGATAATTATCAATTGATAGAAACACATTAACTACGGGAAAACAATTTGCATATTTGAATATACTTGGAGCTTGACAAACTATGGTTCAAGTTGAAAGAGATTTTGTTTATATTTATTTCAATATTATTCATATTATTTTATTTTAATAGTATTTTTTTGGCCCAAATATAAACCATGTTCCAATTTGAAGGGCGTTTTCAGCTCACAAATTTTTGTCAAACCCATAGGCAATAGAAAAAATATATGACTTAACATTCTTATATGCAATCATATTCTGAAATATGACAAGCTTTAATATATGCACAATATTAAATAGGGACATGACACCAACACCTTTGTAGATAACAATGGGCTAACATAATGTTTCATTCTTACTGTGATAATGCCATAAAAATAAAATAAAATCCCTTAAAACAGAGTTTTGAAGGAGAGCGCTCCCCTATGGCATCCTTAGGAACACTGGCACTCCCCCACAAGCTATTGGGGAGCGTTATAACAACAAATCACCTCTTTGAGAGAGCGCTACCCTTTCTTAGAGCATTGGTGCTCCCCTTGAGCCTCCTAGGGAGCGTTATAGCACCCTGATGCCCCTTTTGAGGGAGTGCTATCTAATTTGAGGCAGCGGTTGGCCTGTTGAGGAGAATAAGGGGAGTATATCTCAAGTTTAGAAGGCAGTTGCATTCGAATTCTTGGTTCCATCAGGAGATCCCTGATCTAAGGAGGGGATTCTTCAACTTATTCTAAAGATAACTCAAGAGGTTAAGCCTCTCTTAACCTATATAAGCAGGCTCTATGGTGGTGAAAAGGGGGAAGAATTGCTAGCATGAAACCTATGATCTCATAGGAAACACATAGTTAGTCAAAGGAGAGTGATTAGTGAAGCTTCTATCATCTAGATTGCAGATCTTTCGAGCAAGGATTAGACAAAGGGGACTTGATGAAGCTATCGCATTCGCATCTATGATTGTAAGTATTGCTATCGTTGTTCTCATTAATATGACATGCTTGGCCTATTTATTTCTAGTTTGTGTCTGATATTACATGAACTTATCATTGATAGATAGATATGTTTTCAAGCTAATATCAATAGAGTAGGAAGTGGTCATACCTTGTTTGTCTACAGGACTCATCGAGGAGCGAGAGTTTGGAGCTCATCTCGGAGTGTGCAGGGACAAACGTCAATAAAGAGGTACTTATATTCTCCTTCCTTCTCATGTATTAGTTTGTATGGATTTGAAAGGAAGTCAGTGTCCACGTTAAGCACTTTCTGTCTTAGAGTTTAGGGTCTAGCTCTTTGAGGAAATCTACCTGTTCGCAGGGAGATTTTGCTACAATAGAAACTGGCGACTTTGCTGGGGAGAAGCCTCAAATCGAAACTTCTTGTTTTGATTTCTCCTCATTGACCTTGTATTACCCCTTGATGGTTTTTAGACCTGGTTCACTCCTTTTTTATTGATTTCATTTGCTAATTGACTCCCTACCCCATCACACTCAGCTTGATTATCGAGACTGAACTACAATTTTTGGATTTTTGATACTTTTAGGAGCTTTCTGAACCTGACACCCATGTCCCTGTGTTAACAGAGCACCAACACTCCCTGAGTGCCTTACACAGAGTGCTATAATGCTCCTTGTCCTTGACAACAGAGTGCCATCCCTCCTTTGGCCAATAAACCTTCCAAAATTGCTTTTTCAGGATTTTACCTGTGTGTTTCTCTTGCTGGGTCACCTTGTGAGTCAATGCTTCTTCCTTTCTAGCTTTGACATCTGTCCTTTTGAAGAACAAACATCTTGTTTTTTGGATTTTGTAGCCTTCTTCGCTATTGTTGTTGATTTTTTCTGTCATTTGGAGCTTTAAAACCTATGCATTGTCTTTCTCTCCTTTTTTGACTAAACGAAAAATGTTGGTGAAGGTCATCAGAGACCTATGGATCTTTTCATTTGATTTTAGTTAAGGTCATTGTTCTTCGACATTTCTTTTGTTGTGAAGTTCTTGATTTTTCCTTGATTGTTTCTTTTCTTTTGCTTTTTTTTTTATCGCAACGAGAGGGTGTATTGTTTGTATGATTCTTGCTTGTGTTGGTCTGATTTTCATTCATCCAAGAAGATAATTAGCAAGACAAGCATTGTTTTGAATTAATCATTATTCATATGCAAACAATAAAAAAGCATCTTCATGATTGATTGTGCATGTCAGAAGGTATCTCAAAAGTTTTAGCATCAGATAAGGATTTCATCGAGGAAAAATTGTTTGAGGACATTCCTTATTAGTGCTTGTTAGTGAAAAGAACTCTCTCTCTCTCTCCCTTAGATAGATGTTCATCGAAAAGAAATGACTGCTTATCATCTTTGATTCATTTTTGGGACTGAGTTAGAATTCCATCCGTTTCACTTCCATGCACCCCTTTTGAGTAAAGAACAGCTATAAAATGAACGCTAATTAAAAATTATCTAGAAATTTTTCTTTTCTAGGATCCTCCACCAACAGTAGACTAGGATTAGTAATTTGGGTTAGGATGTGAGCATAACTCTCCAAAGTTTCCAAAAAAACATTAGCATTTTGAGTTAGGGAGAGTCAAGTCCAATTATCATATAAGTCTACCTGGGATCCCCCTCTCACACAGGGGTTACACACGAGGTCACATTTGGCTGAGCTACGAAGATTATCCCTCCATGGTTTAACTGATTGTGGTGGTCAGATCGTATTATGGGGATCACTTAAAGGTAAATCCACAATTACTGCATGGAATCATTTTAGTTCATTTCAGGCTCGATACCCTACCCATACGTTCAGATCAGACTGTCGACTGTTCCCGCCTAGGGGATAACTGCGAATTGGTAACCTTAGTGGCCATAATATTTAGGGTCTTACACAAGGTGAAAGTGAAGGGAAGTCTCACTATACTTGGAGCAGACATTGGTCAAACTCACTCGGGATCCTTGGAGCGTAAATCCACAATTACTGCATGGAAGCTTGCACCAAGGCATAAGTCCGTTAAGCATGTCACCTTTGTAATTATTCCACCCTATCCCCACCCCTTCTTGACTTGATCAGGTGATGTTGGATTTCATCACCAACTAGTACGGTCATCGAGAGAAGGTCCCATTTTCTTGGTTGTGATTCTTAGATTCCATTAGCATATGTTGTTTCTTTTCAGTAGTTGGCCATAGATCTCTTTTGCCGACTCTTTTTCACCAACATCGACTCTCCATGTCGTTCGCGGAGGCTACAGGGAATTCCTCCATAAAATATGGAAGGAAACACCCCTTTACCCCCTCATTCTACGGAGGAATATCCTCAACAGAGTGAGGTTCAAGACACTACAACTTCCCAGGAAGAATTTCCCACTCCTTTAGAGAATTTTCGAATTGTTTCAGAGTCTCCGGAAGCTTTCTGCATTCCGGAGGGATATGAACAACGTGTCCTCCAAATGAATTCCGCTGGTGAATTTTTCATCGTCAATCCTTCTGACATTCTGACTGGGTCTCATCAAAACCCTTTAGTCGATGACCCTTTTTGGACTGCAGACATTGTTTGAAGTCCACCACGCATGGTGCGAGATCTTTATGGAATAGGGATGGGTGTTGGCACACCTATTTCCTACACCGTACCCCTAAACCATTTTACCGGTACCACCATTTTTACGGCCACACCGCCCGTTGGTCTGAGCACATCGTCCGTTGGCCCAAGGTCTACTCTTCCCCTCCAGACGACCCATTCTACAATAGTCCCTCAGATTCTGACTATTCCCATCGATAATGCGGTGGTCAACTGAGCTGCGATTGGCACACCTGTAACACCATGACCTACATCATCACTCCCTTTTGGGTACAGAGCACTGAATACTCCCACTGCAACTACTACCCAAGTTGTATCGGGAAGTTCCATACCTATCCAACAACCTGGAGGGACCGGTCTTGGTGGCCCTAATCTGCTCAGTGGCACCGGCCAGTCATTTACATCTGGTTCTCAAATTTCAGGAACTCTCCCTCAAGATGGGAGGCACAATCCCACTGAAGGAAAATTTCCATTTGGAGGGCACCCTCATGCTAGGGGGAAACCTCAATCCGGAGCCCACCATCCACCATACAGACAAAATGTGTCCACCACACCCAATCCATGGAATGTCCCTTTTCTGGGAAATGCATAGTTCTCGACAGGACACAATCCTCAAGCTCCACAACAACCCCCTTATGGACAAATGAAAAATCCATCCTATAACCCTCAAAACCCATCCGATTATCCTTCGTTCACACATGATTCTCAAAATAGCTCAAATCCTGTGTACCCTGGTCAACACCAACCTCTTGCAAGAGGGCCCACCAGTTATAATTATTTGCATAAACCAGTGTACGGTCCTACTGGTGTCCCTATGCCACACCAGCATTACCCACAGGTTAACCGACAACTACCTTTTCTAGCTACCCTAGACCTTCCAGACTTGTCTCGGTTAATGAATGATCTTATTTATCATTCTCCGGTTTGGCCGGCTATTCCAGCTAAACTTCCTTCGTATATCCCAAAATTCGACGGAAAGTCCAGAGAATACCCAAACAACCACATGATGACTTTCCATTTGTGGTGTTCATCCAACTCCCTCATGGACGATTCTATACATTTGCGTCTTTTCCAACGAACGCTTATGGGTTCCGCAGCAAAATGGTATATTGAACTACCAAGTGCATCTTTTCACGATTTCAAGTCTCTCTCCATGTCCTTCCTCACACACTTCCAACTACGCATTCGATACAAAACAGGTACTGAACTATTGACCTCCCTTCGTCAGACAACTTTCGTACACATCTCCGATCATATTCATGAATGGAGATGACGATGAAGGCTAATCAAAGCAGTCATTCCTGACCAATTATTAGCAGAATTATTCACCAAATCACTGTTACCCTAAATCGCTCGTGATGTTTCCATGGGCGTCATGGTCACTAAGGAAGAAGCTATTTCCAGAGCTTAGTACTTAGACTTAGTTTATTCACAGTCTGGTACTCTGTATGAGTTGATACCAAATGCTACCCGTGCCACTAATGATCCATCCAAACCATCGTCTACCTCGCACGCGGATGGAGTTATTGGCTCCGTCAAAACCCAATCTACTTCCAAATCAACTGGAACAATCTAGTGGGCCACTCTGACACCTTCTCCCAGTTCGATGACACCCTCTTCTAACCCCCCTCAAACTCAGGTATCTAAGGTGAATGCGGTCCAATAAACCCCTTCACAACAACCTGGGGGCAAGAAGAAAGAGAGAAATAAACCAAAGAAAAACAATAACAACGAACAACCAAAAAATCAACCGCAAACCCCTGTTGTCGAGAAACAACCACAACGGAAACCAAAATTTCCATGTCTCATTTGTGGTGACGATCACTACACCTGAGACTGTCCACATTGCGATGAAGTGGCCAAGATCTTTAAGGGAAATTCACAACCCGCTGTGCTTACTCAACCTTTCCCATAGCAACAATCTTTGGTTGCTCAAACCCTCACTCCAGGGGGAAGTTCCAACCAACCCCATGATGAAGCCTCAACAAGTGCCCACATTTATATGTTTAACGGGGTGAATCTGACCACTCGCACTACGACATATGACATGCCAGTTAAACCTGATAAGTCAAAGACTGCTAACAGTTCTTCACTTGACCCATTACCATCCTCTGTTAACCCTCCGTCTGTTAGTCCTCCATCTGGGTCACTTCAGATTGAGAAACCTTTATTTGACTCCATTTTACGCCCTCTTAAGAGAACTATTCGGAAGTCTACCTTTAATCCTAGTTCACGAGTTGCCCAAAACTACAACATCGTTGAATATTTGGCTCAAGCTCCATGTTCCATGTCCACTTTAGAAGTTCTACAACACTGTCCCAACCAACGTAGAATGCTCTTAGCCGCCATTGGTTCTTTTGATCCTGAGTCATCAAATAACCTCACGTTTAATCTGGATAATCATCAACCGCGACTCTCCCACCAACTAGCTTTCCAAATCGATGTTGTTGTTCACAATCAACAAATCCATAGAACTATCTTGGATGAGGGAGCCTCTACTTGCGTCATGTCTCTAGCCTGTTGGAAAGGATCAAAATCACCTTCCCTTAACAAATCCTCCACGATGTTACGCACTTTTAACGGGCGAGGTTTTCATCCACACGGACTGTTACAATCCCTAGCCATTCAGTTGGGAGACAAAACTATTACCGTTGATGTCAAGGTGGTCGATGCCCCCCTCGATTACAACCTACTACTTGGAAGAAGTTGGTTCTATGCTATGACTGTCGTCGCCTCGTCAGTGTTTTGATGTTTACAATTCCCTCATCAAGGAAAAATTGTCACTATCGATCAACTTGATTTATGTACACCCGACGCTCGCGTCCCTGTCACCAACAACATTCCTTTCTTGGGAGGGCACCCAGTTACATATGAAAGCATTGGTATTGTCTTTTTGAAAGATTCTAGCCTTATGGGTACTTTCCCTACACCACTTCCACCTACTGCGCATCATATTACCGTCGTTAATATGATCTCAACAATGCCTTATCAATCCTTGGAATCATCTGATCCCTGGATTGTACCTAGTCCTCTGGAATTCAATGTGCTTGGTGACACCATACCACTTAGCCTAGCCGAGGCCACATACGTAGCTATTCAATCTTCCTCTCCCTTTCTGAACAACCCACATTTGTTGGCACCTGATGCCTACTTGGTGCCTTCATGGTTGGATTCCCTATCGTCTGCAATTGATTACATTTCCCAAATTTTCCCTTCTAACAAATCTAATATGGAAATTATTAGTATTGATGATCTACCTTGGGATGATAACCATCATCGATCCTCTTTTCTTCCTCCTTTGGAGGAAATCCATCAAGACATACACTTTGTCTTCCCCCCCGATGTTACTAATGCTCTGAAATCTCCCATCCTCACACAAGATACTCTCTCCGAGGGGAATATGGGTAAAATCTCTACCACGATCGTTATTGATATTTCAATCAAAGAAGGTGTCATGGAAAACATTAACCTTGGTGCTAATTTCACACCAAAATAAGTGGTCTCTTACACCGCTTTGTTTAAAGAATTCTGCGATGTCTTCGCTTGGAGCTACGAGGAAATGCCAGGGATCGACCCTTCGATTGTCGTACAAGAAATCAAGACTTACCCTGGCACAAAACCTGTATGACAAAAACTCCGCCCAGTTCATCCCAAGAAAATTGCAGCTATAAAGGTAGAAGTTGAGAAACTTCTAAAATCTGGCTTTATCTACCCCGTCCCTTTGACAGAATGGGTCTCCAACCTTGTTCTGGTTGCCAAAAAGCAAGGGACCATCCGTGTTTGTTTTGACTATCGAGATCTCAACAAAGCTTGTCCCAAGGACAACTACCCTATGCCCTTCATCGACCAAATCATCAATAATTGTGCAGGGAGCGTAATCTTCTCTTTCATGGATGGATTTTCTGGGTATAACCAGATTGAAATCTTACCTGCTGATCAACATAAGATAGCCTTTATCTGTCCATGGGGTACTTTCTCCTATCGAAAGCTACCTTTTGGCCTTAAAAATGTTGGTGCTACTTTCCTGCGGGCCATGTCAAACTCTTTCCACAATATCAAGCATATCGCAGAACCTTACCTCAATCACTTACCAACCCACTCATCCAATTGATCTGATCACATTGATTACTTACGAGCTATTTTCCTTCGATGTCATTTCTACCATATCCACTTGAACCCACATAAATGCATTTTTTCTATCGAATCCAGTCGACTCCTTAGTTTTATCGTATCCAAAGACGGGATCTGGGTGGATCCCTTAAAGATCAAGGCTATCCTGGCCTTACCCCCACCCACCAATTTAAACCAACTCCAAAGTTTGCAAGGCAAAGAGAAATTCATTCACCGTTTCATTTGCAACTATGCCGAGATAACTAAAGGATTCATGCGATTACTGTAGAAAAAAACCCCTTTCATCTGGGATGACACTGCCCAATGGTCATTTGATGCTCTCAAGCATGCCTTGACCCAAGCACCTTTGTTACATCCTCTGGAGTATACAAAGGACTATATCCTTTACTTAGCCACCTCCACTTCCACTATTGCGATGGTGTTAGTCTAGGAGGACCCCAACGGTGAAGAACATGTGATTTATTACCTGAGCAAGATTCTATCTAGACCCGAAATCCGATATTCACATGTAGAGAAACTAGCTCTGGCAGCCTTCATCACTGTCCAGAGGTTCCACCATTACATCTTATTATGCACCACCATGGTGATTGTGGACTTCAACCCCATGTACCACATCTTTACACGTCAAGTACTTGGGGGAAAATATTCTAAATGGATCGTTATCCTTCAGGAATTCGATCTTGAATTTATAAAGTCCAAAGCCAAAAAGTCCCTCGTGTTTGCAGAGATTATCTGTGCTCTCGCTTATGCTGATGAAGACATTGAACCTAGATATTCTCTCCCCGATGAAACTCTTTTTCTCATCAGCACCTCTGATCATTGGTATGAGGACATCCTCCTCTACCTCCAAACCCAATGCTTTTAGCCCAACATTTCCCATGAAGAACGTCGACGTATTCACCACCACTCTCATCGTTATCTTATCGTCGGCGACACCTTGTATCGCCGTGGTATAGACACTATCCTTCGACGATGTCTGATTCATGAGGAGGATGAATGAATTCTGAACGATTTTCACCTTGGCGCTTGTGGCAGTCACCTTTCTGGGATAGCCACAACCCAAAAAATCTTACGTGCCGACTACTTTTGGCCCTCGATTTTCAAAGATTGTATCGAGGCTGTCAAAAAATGCCCACCCTGCCAAGTCTTTAACAAGAAGGCACGAACCCACCCTACTATGTTGCACCCCATTATCGCCATCGACTTCTTGGCCAAGTGGGGTATTGATTTCATGCAGTGTAAGCCTACCTCAGTCAAGGGGCACGGTTATATAATCGTTGCCGTCGACTACTTTACCAAATGGAATGAGGCTATTCCTACCTTCCTGAATGATGGTTGTACCACATCTCTGTTTCTTTTCAACCACATCATAACTCGTTTTGGTGTACCACGCGCCATTATCACTGACCATGGTGCACACTTCAAGAACTAGATGATGAGTGAACTGGATGTCAAATTGGGTTTTCACCATGAAAACTCATCCCCTTACTATCCTTAGGCCAACGGACAAGTTGAGGCCATCAATAAAGTCCTAAAAACCATGATTCAATGCATGGTAGGGGAAAACAAGACATCGTGGCATCTACAACTCTTTTCCGCTCTCTGGGCTTATTGCACTTCCGTGAAAACCGCAACTGGATTTACTCCTTTCCAGTTGGTGTATGGCATCAAAGTCATTCTACCAATCGAGTGTGAGATTCCATCACTAAAACTTAAAGTAGAACTCCTACCCCATACTTCTGCCAAAGAAGAATGTTTCTTGTATCTATCCAAGCTGGACGAAACACGTCACGATGCTGCTCTCATTAATGAGGCACATCAGAAATGAATCAAGAGTCAATATGACAAATCTATCCATCCTCGAACTTTTGCAGAAGGAAACTTAGTCCTCGTCTATGACCAAGCTCATGACAAATTGGGGACAGGTAAGTTAGAACCTCTGTGGCACAATCCTTACATCGTGAAGCATGTTCTACATAGAGGCGCCTACGAATTAGTAGATCATGATGGAATTTCCCTAGGAGAGCCCCAAAACGGGATTTACCTTAAAAAGTACTATGCCTAGATCACCTAGCATCTGTACTTTGTACATTATTGTATTTTAGTTTGGTGTGTCTATTTCTTTTGCGTGCTCAAGTCTTTACCTTTTCCACTCATGACTGTGCTTTTGTTTTCATGCGTAGATGACATCTTCCTTTCCTATCTTTTTCAGGTTCATGGATGGCGCTAGTCGACATACCCGGAACATTGCTTCGACAACATGGGTTATTTACCAATTCAACAAGGTGGTGAGTTCAGGAGGTATCTGCTTAGGACCAGCAACCAAAAATATGGCAGAATATCAAGCTATCATTGGAATATTGACCCAAGCCTTCTCCCTATGTATTTCTTGTATCATTTTTTACTTAGAATCCCAACTCGTGGTCTATCATCTCAACCATATCTATGCTATCCGTAATCCTATCCTGCTACATCTCCACCTGCAAGTTCACCGTCTTGAACGAATGTTCGATTACATTGAATATAGACACATTCCAAGAGAACTCAATAGTGTTTTGGATTCGTTAGCTAATTACATCATGGATCGGTACCTTGCCCACATATAAGATTTAAGGAAAGAAAAATTGTACATCACATGTAAATTAAAAAACACATCATAGACATCATCGTGTACAAATCATTTGGCACTGTAAAAACTCGGGACTATATATATACATATATATGGCGTGACTGAAATGTTTTGATTACATAAAAAAGTATGTAGAAGAGAAAAATGTTGGGTCTTTACACCCATACAACGTCGCCTGACAAGGCATACAAAATACGATCACCAGAGAGACTCTAATCTCCTCGCACTATATTGCACTATGAGTAACATATCACTGCACGCACTATGTGCATCAGTAGAGAATTTATATTCTGTCGTACTCCCACAGTGTGCCTCTGCAGATGTAAAGGCACTTCGCCCCTCCGTAGAGGAGGAATGCCCATCGTTAGGCCTTGGAGGTTTCTTTCAACCTCCCGGAGACCTATCACTGGTATTGTCGGATCTGCTACAACCGGAACGCCCCCACGACGTCCTGGTATCGGTATATCGGTCAAGCACACTGCTCCCTTGTCTGCATGTTGAAAAAAATACATCTGTTAAAAACTTTTCTACATACCCCCCAAAAAAAATATATACATTTAAAAACTTAAAAAACAAAACTACACAAGGTGTTGCTCAGTCTCTTACCTGAAGCATCCCAATATTCCCCCATGGGTAAAATCAAATCCATACTCCCGTAGAAGTCCACCTCAACATATAGGAAGTCCTCTATCCAGAGATATTGTTGTCTCAGCCAAGCAAAGAAATCGCCAGTGAAACGGAACTCTGAGTCTGCTACTAGCCTCGGAGACAGACTAGTCCACCTCTCCATCCTTGGTTCATCTGCTCGTCACACCACCAGTGCTATCTGAGGCTGCATCTGGGGGATACGCTCTAGAAAAAATGAGACCAGAAAAGATCCATAACCAAACTGTTTATGTCCCGTCCTGCACCGTGAAACATGTTCCTTCACATTTCGAATGAACCCTGCACTCCAGTTGAACAGTGTTGGTTCCAAACACTAAAAACCATAAGCCACCTACGATCTTTATGCTAGATGCATGCTAGTAGTGCCCGTCATGCTCGTGATGGAAAACAAAATGGACCGGATGGGTAGCTCTCAAATATCCTTGATAGGGATTCTACCCCCTACCAGTCTTTCTCATGGTACACAGTGACGTGCTAGATACATGTCCACTTGCTCAGGTAGCACCCTTTGTCTGGAAAAATATATGGGGACCCCTCTTTTCGATAGGCCAGTCAAAAAATAGACGTCTTCTAACCCAATGGTTAAAATTTGTGTGCGAATCCAGAATCCTTGCTCTACAACGTCCCATAAGTCGATCATGTGCTCAAGTAATAAAATCTCCTTCTTCATTTTTTGCAATTTGAAGAATTTCAGTAAACCACAAAATATCAATGCGGCCCACGTGCGAGGACTCCCCAAGGTAGCTAAGTCATCCATCTCATGTTCTCGTTCTTTCCACTCGATCATGGTCACCAAAATCACCTACAAAACAAAATAATAAAGATTTTCATTGTTTCAACATTTTGGCAATTTCGAAAATTTTTAAAAGCAATTTAAAACATGAAATAAAATGCCCATATCATTTAAAGAGACCACACCCTCTTTTAAAATCAACACTCCCTTTCTTAGCCATTCAATGTCCATCACACAACAATAAAAATGTTTTAAAATCAAAACGATTTCTTTGTGGCTGCGTGGGCGTATATGAGGATTTTTCATGGGTTCTTTGCCAAAAACAACCCATCCACTTAGATATTAAGGTGTAAGCATCATGTCTATCCCTTCCTAAAAAACATTTGCAAAAAGAATCCCCTTTTTCCATCATTTTTAGTAGGGGTCGATTTGGTCCTTTTTGGGGCAACTTAGGGCTTCATCTTTTAAATTAAATGTTGCTATAAAAATGAATGTTAAACCATGTGTTTGAAAGAAGCAGAGATGGACATCTACCTGGTCTAAACGACAAGTGAAACAGTCAACCATAGCTCCGGTATCAAGTGAAACAAGATACGCCTTTGAAATGAGAATCTCCACCACTACAAAATCCTTGTGCAAAATGAAATGGTAAATGGAATTTTCATTGTACTGTTATTTATAAACTTCCATTTTTATAAGGTATAGTCATTTATGAGTTTCTCTAACGATATAATGGCTTCACTAAACCCTTGGTTTGTATTTTTGGAATCGTAGGTTTCTCGGTAGTTTTGATGGATTATTTACCTTGTCGCACTTATGAAGCATAGTCTTAGTTCATTCTCGATCTCGAAAATATGAGAACGCACCGGGTAAACTTTTATCTCTTTTTTGGACCCGCATGGACACACGAAAAAGGAACCCCCCTGGAGTCATCTTTAAACTCTTTTCAGACTCTCTAAATATGAAAATATTGTCAAGTGATCTTGCTTCCTTTCACGCTCGTTAAAAGGTTGGAAAGGGCGTATTTCGAGCGATGGTTTATCTCTTTTTCAGTCTCGTTAGACTACTATATGAAAAAGGAACTGAGAATTTCTATTTTAAGTGTTTTTCCAAACTCTATAATCCTGAAAAACCTTTGAGTTTTCTATCTTTGGACTTATTAAAACACACATCGACAGGCCCATACGGGACCAATCCCTTACTTCTTCTGGTTCGTTAAACAATGGAAGAGGAACTTACCGAAGGTGAGTTATATCGAGCATGTGTTATCCTCCTCGAGCTCATTAAATCAAAAAGAGGTACTTGTCTATCTGGATGGGGAAAAAATTGAAAGGAGGAAGCCCAACAGTCTCTTGAGAACATTATCCAGCAATTCTTAGAGTCACCCTTGAACACGACACTTTGTCATTTGCATGCATCATAATCCGTTGAACCTCTGCACTGAGCCAATCCTTTGAGTTCCTTTCACTCCTTTGGGTCACCCGACGCAAGTCACAGTATCCACTGCATATTTTTGGTCCATGTCATGTTTTTTTGTTGTGCCTCAGTGTTCAAGGGAAGTATCCGCCTCTAGAGTCAGCCATCCCAAATATCTTGCCTCAAAACCCGTGTCAGTCCATGTCCATTTGATCTACCAATTACATCTCTATGCCCGTTTCATGTCATTGATGGGGGATACATCAAGGCCCTCCCTCGATGATTCTATTTCTGTCAACTTCAACACATTAACCAGGAATCAGGCTTAGAAACCATTTATTACTTTGGGACCTGCATGCCTCAATGGCAAGGCTCCTCGCATTCGATAGTAGGTTTACATCATTGACCTCTGATCGGATGATTCCACGGGTGTTCGACCTCATATCATCTATTCACATTCACTGGAATGTACTAATTCACATTCAGTAGAATGTACTAAGGTACCTTGGGAATCATTGACATTAATGGTGATCTCCCTCGCACTTGTTAATGGTTCACACCATTGACCGATAATCAAGTGGTTTTTGCCATGTTCGACATCAGGAAATCCATTCACATGGTTAGATTCATAGCATATTGGGATTGATAAGAGGACCCTGGGTTGAGTGACCACTTTGATATATGCTTTGCCCAGGTTGTGAAGGAGTTTCTATTGGATAAATAACACATACATTGTTACATAGATCCACTTTGTATTGGTCATGGCTATGTCTTGTCATCTCATAGATCCACTGTGTATTCTTCATGGCTACGATTAGTCTGAGTCATCAGAGTATAGATCCACATTGTATCTTCAGTGGCTATACCTTTTTATCAATACAATTATGGATCCGTAGTGTATTTTATGGTGGCCATATCTTGCAAGCCTTGATCATCCAAGCATAGGTATAGCTGCCTTGGGTTTTGAAACATGTCATAATATTTGTTGGATGTTTGTGTGAAGCTTCCGTCAGGTTCTCCAAGTCTATACCCTTGCTTGAAAGTATACAAATCATTTCAGTTATCAGTTCTCATCTTCTAACTTCATGCTTTGGGGGGAATTCTATTACACATCAATATTACTCAACTGGATAAGTGTCGCATGTTCCTCTCAACTGTCGTAAGTGTCGCATGTTCCTTACAACTTTCAAAAGTGTCACAAGTTGTTCACAAGTGTCACAAATGTTGTTCAATCATACTGCCATAATAACGACACTAAGGAGGCACTTAAGACATCTCATACACTTGATTTGGAGGAGGGAAAATGGTTAACTGAAGTCAAGGAACTCTTATCACCTGAAAGGATCCCTTAAAACAGAGTTTTGAAGGAGAGCGCTCCTCTATGGCATCCTTAGGGGTGTTGGCGCTCCCCCACAAGCTACTGGGGAGCGTTATAACAACAAATCACTTCTTTGAGAGAGTGCTACCATTCCTTAGAGTGTTGGTGCTCCCCTTGAGCCTCCTAGGGAGCATTATAGTGCCCTGATGCCCCTTTTGAGGGAGCGCTATCTAATTTGAGGCAGTGGTTGGCCCGTTGAGGAGAATAAGGGGAGGATATCTCAAGTTTAGAAGGCATTTGCATTCGAATTCTTGGTTCCATCAGGAGATCCCTGATCTAAGGAGGGGATTCTTCAACTTATTCTAAAGATAACTCAAGAGGTTAAGCATTTCTTAACCTATATAAGAAGGCTCTATGGTGGTGAAAAGGGGGAAGAATTGCTAGCATGAAACCTATGATCTCATAGGAAACACATAGTCAGTCAATGGAGAGTGATCAGTGAAGCTTCTATCATCCAAGTTGCAGATCTTTCGAGCAAGGATTAGACAAAGGGGACTTGATGAAGTTGTTGCATTCGCATCTACGATTGTAAGTATTGTTGTCGTTGTTCTCATTAATATGACATGCTTGGCCTGTTTCTTTCTAGTTTTTGTCTAATCTTACATGAACTTATCATTGATAGATAGATCTTTTTTCAAGATAATATCAATAGAGTAGGAAGCGGTTGTACTTTGTTTGTCTACAGGACTCATCGAGGAGAGAGAGTTTGGAGCTCAGCTCGGAGCGTGCAGGGACAAACATCGATAAAGAGGTACTTCTATTCTCCTTCCTTCTCATGTATTATTTTGTATGGATTTGAAAGGAAGTCAGTGTCCATGTTAAGCACTTTCTGTCTTAGAGTTTAGGGTCTAGCTCTTTGAGGCAATCTACCTGTCCGCAGGGAGATTTTCCTACAACACTAGGATTTTTTTATTCTCCATTTCTAGGATAGCATAGTTTCCAATCCTGGAATCTCTGTAATCCTCCATCAATTCATTGTCCTTATTCTTGAAAGATAAGGGTTTTCTAGGTTCACAGGGAACGTTAATCATTACTCCCTCTTTTCCCGATATCATCATACAACTTCCATCATTCATTATATATCCATCGATCATGGATTCCCAATCTCTTCCCAACACAAACCCATAGGTCAGGGGAAGGTCTACCATAATAATACTGAAAATTGTAATGATATGGGAGGTTGTTGTAATCCAAGCATAAAATTCCTTGATTTCTCAATAAACTGACACTTTTCTAGAATCAATTGCATATATGATTTCATCGTTTTCATAATACTTAGTGAAACTCATGCTCAACGCCTCCATGACTGATAGTGGAATTATATTATATGTCACACCAATGTCAACTAAAAAATTATGTAGTGCAACATCATGATTTTCAATCAAGATATAGAAGGACACATTTTCACCTCTCATATTGGTAGTTGTCGGGCTCTGGATTTGTTTTGGACTATAAAAACAACTTCATCTCTTTCATATGGATCATCCAATAACTTCAAAATATTATGTCTTTGCTGGGGGAATGTTCACCACTTCCGTAAACAGAAAAGTTATCCTCAATTTACTTGGGTCCTCCATGATAGTATATGTCATTTGAGTGGAGCTTGACGCCAGATGTTTCCCTTTACTTTCATTTCCATCCATAAGTTTCTCATTTGACACTTTTTCATTTTCTTTTTCTTTTTCCTTTTCTTTTTTTTTTCCTTGTCAGATTCTCCTTTATTCTTTGGTCTATTTACAAACCCTCTTTTCTAGGAAATTTTTTCCTTTGAGTTAGGATTGTTGGTTCCCTCTTCAAATATATACATGGATGCCTCACATCTGTCCATCTACAAAGTTTCATATCTTTCATCAGGTTAGTAATAATTTTCTCACTCAATTAATTTATCATCATAGACATCATCCAAAACATCTGCATTTGGAGTAGGTTGTCTGGGAACCCTTGGTATTTGTGGGTTATTTGTTTTCTCAAACCTCACCCTTTTTTCTGGGGGAGGGTTCCTCCTTTTCTCTCGGATTGGAATTCTTGGTTTTGGCATGTAATTGTCTCCCCTTCTTAGTTTGGTTATGTCATTCTGCATTTGTTTGATAGTTCTATTCCTTTTTTCAATTACAATCATTTTCTTAGTTTCTCATGTTGGCACAGGGTCAACCTTTACGTCAGGTATGGTCCCCTTGAAAAATCATCCTACCGCCACTTGACTTTGATCCACTTGAGGCTTGTATTCCTCATGTCTTATTGAGATGGAAGTTCTTTGGTCATCAATATTTAATCCCCCAAACTTCCTTTTTTCTCTTCCCAGTATAATCTTGGGGTCGACACCCATTTTGATCATAATTTCTTCCATCTCAATGGATTTAGTAATTGCCTCCCCCAAAGTATCCATTTGGGAAGTTCTGATGGCATATTTTACATTTGGGGGCATTGCATTCTTATAACAACCGAGAATGATCGGTCCATTTGGTCTTTTATCTTCTGGAATTCTACTCAAGGTCTTATTGAACCTAAGATTAAGATCTTGTATCATTTCATTCTTCCTCAACCCAATCTAGGTGAAGTTTTTTAGGAGGGTATGGTAAGCAATTGGAGGGGAAAACATACTTAGGAACATAGATTCAATGTCGTTAAATGAGAGAATGGATATAGTGGGAAAAGTTGTATACCATTCATAAGATCTTTGTGATAAGTTTTGTAGAAACAACCTTACCATGACGTCATCATATTCAACAAGGTGAAAGTCACAAACATCAAGAAATAAGTTTAGATGCCTATTTGCATCGATTGATTCGTCTCCAGAAAATTCCTTTATGGTGCCCTTAGGGAGAACATGAGCTCATGTTTCTTACCTATAATATTAAGAGGGCAATCTCTTACCCTCCTTCTATTCTCAAACCCTGAGATTCCTTGATTTCTTGTGGCATCTCTTACACCTCCTTGTCTCTCCTCATGATGCTCATTGTTATAGCAAGATTTGCCTCACCCCATGAAATCTTATACATAAGGCCTTTTTCCATTTCCCTATGAAGACTTGTCATCCCTTTTTGAAAATCCCAAAGCTAAAAATACATTTTTTCCACATATACATACCTTGCCTAGTATACATCATGTGCATATGCAGTTTGCACCACTACAACCCACGTACATTAAGAAATGTACCCAAAAATGAAAAATGATGTTAGGTTTCCATGTCACGATAGGAGATCAATTATCCTTGGCCTTCCATATATTGGAAATGTTTCGACTTGGCCCTTCCATTCCACTTGAAGGATATAAATGGGCCAATTCTGAGCTAGAGGAGAAAGAATTCAAATTTGAGAGAAAAGTTACTTTAGAGGAATTACTCACTTCACATTGAGTATCCATCCCTTTATCCTTTACGTCTAAACACAGTTTTCATCCCCCAAGCTCTTCCCTTGTTGAGTGAGAACTCCATTGTCTCTCTTACATGATCTTTCCTTTGGTGGAGGATTGAAGTGGTGGAGGCCCAGCTAGAAGGAACTTAGTTTCTTGTTTCCGAACTGTGTTGACACAGAAGTCTGTAACTTATTCACTTATGTTGATTATATCTTAATAGAAATACTCTTTTATCGTCCAATTGATACCTTAAAAATATTTGAACTATTATTCCATGGGCATATTTGTTATGAATGTTAATGGATTATGCTATTGAATGTGCTAACATCATATATTATCACCATATGTTTTGTTTGCTTGGTTGTTGAGGACTAGTTGCAGGTATATTTCTTTGAGTCAAGTTCTCAATGGTGGACTTCATCAAACATCTGGATGAGGTAGGCATTTTATCTTATCTTGCTAGCATATTTGTTTATATAGCATACTTGAGAATAGAGTTGATTTCTGTAGTCATTTCTGTCTGTTGTGGTTTTTCCCTAGCCATAGAGAGATTTTCCTCATAAAAGAATTGGAGACCATACTAGGGATTGAATCTTCTTTTTTTGAGGTTTGGAATGTTTTTCTCCTTAGATTTCTCTCGTTCATATCATGTTTCTTGTCGCATCATTGCTTGACAACCTATGTTCACTCTAGGTTTGAGTCTTTCATCCTGCTCCTTTTCCTAATTGTGTTTTTGACACATATACACGGGTTTTTGCTTGATAGTCATGTATATACGCGTGTTGTCCTTCTTCAAGATGTGTGCATATGCGCTTTTCCCTTGAACAGTCGGATACATCAAACTTTGTTTCTTGTTTGCTAGGTTTTGTGGTTGTTGGGTAGGTTTTGATGATTGTTGAGTCTTCTTGGGTCTCTGTAGTGACTGTTAAGTGTCTATGGGATGACAGTAAAACTATCTTTGGTTGAATTTTTGGGCGGTGCTTTTCTCATCATCTTTTCATTTTGATTGTACTTGTACATTGGGTTGAGTGTTTTTCTCCTTGGTATCCTACTTGAGTTGTCTCTTTCTATACACAACAGAGTCTTTATATATCATGTTGTTGTTCATTCAATGCATTTTCATTTTTCTTATATTGAAAATACAAAAATATTAGGAATTTTACATTGATTGGCATTTTTATATTTTGAGTCTTTGTCATTTATCTTGGTGCAAGTAAAGAAATACTGCATTTTTTTTCTTCAGAATTATAGAATTGAATTGAAAATTGCATTTTAAGAAGCATATCATTCATTGGAAATTGAAGGTTAGGAATTTGCATTATATTCATATTTACTTTACTTGTTGAGTCATAACATCACCAGTTTCATGACTGAATCTTTTGAGTAAGAACGACCATTAAAATTAACGTTATAATTTAAAATTGATTAGTAATGATTTTATTTTCTAGGGTGCACAAAATAGCTTAGGATTTAGTGCCTTGGAATATGATTTTGTGAGTAAACTTCTCCAAGGCTATTAAATCAACATATGTGTTTGACTAAGGGAGTGGAGAAACCCATTGTATAATCGGTAAGATCAGGAGGCTCCATTTACATTAGAGTTAATCACGAGGTCATGCGAGGTCAGTTGAAGGGATATACCCATGATACCTTCTTAACTTCAAAGATATTTCTGGGGATCTATTCATATCCGGGGATCTTTCTAGTTCCCTTAACTCTGTGAGAGGCAGTGCTTTCAAGGTTTCAAGATTTGCTACCCTACCCATATGATGGACCTAGCTTACTATTGTTCGCTTGTGCATCAGTTAGACATTGGTTGCTTAGTTTCTTGACTTAGGTGCCACATAGGTTACCTGCAGGGGTTATTCTACAGGTACCCTGGATCAGATAAGCGTTGGAAAACACACAACCTTCATGGAGTATTACCTCTTCGGGGGGATTTGACCCACTGGTTGGTAAACCCACGATGGCCCTTATAACTTATTTTTTTACCTCCGATCTTTAGCGAGTCTCAAGCTCCTCTTGGGCAAGGCATACCTAATTTAGGGAGGGAGGCCCCTTTCAACCACTTTATCTTGTTTGTGTGCATATTGGTCATTTGATTATTTTTGGTGTGCTCTTTGATTACTAGTTGGCCTTGGGATTTTTTTTATACCTTGAGTCTTAATTCATCGTGGAGTCACTCTAGATTCCTCACTAGTCTCGCTGCTTATTACAGTTACCACAAGATTTCGAGTCTTCTCCTTATAAAATGTGTAGATTTATTAGACGTGGTACACACACCTCCACTTTTCAGACCTTTGATTCTAAAAGGATGAGTACTAAACTAAGTCATCAAAATATTGGTAGCCCCTCGACTCCCACACCTACTATAGTTAATGGCACCCCTTCGACTCCTCCAACCACAATGGTTGTAGTGCCGGAGCCAACTATCATCATTGTTTCCTGTCCTATAGTGAATGCTAAACTTGTTTCCACCAACCCATTTGGGTCTCTTGGTCACTCACCGGGCTATAATGTTCATTCCATCCCTATGGAATCTAGTCCTTTTTCCTATGCTATGTCGAATTTTAGTTCGTAGTTTTCAAACTCCATCCCAATTATTGGCCCTAATTCTAGCACTAGA
This sequence comes from Picea engelmannii, assembly GCA_009831015.1. Classification (NCBI taxonomy): domain Eukaryota; kingdom Viridiplantae; phylum Streptophyta; class Pinopsida; order Pinales; family Pinaceae; genus Picea; species Picea engelmannii. Next base: position 769,556 of record ML777486.1, on the reverse strand, counting down.
CTTGGGAGAACAACTTCTCCTTATACTCCATTCATGATTGCTGGTGCTCAGATCCTTCAAATAACTCCTACAATGGGGGGAATTCCTTCTTTTAAACCCGGGTCTAATCCTGTTGCTTCAGGGTGGAGAAACCAACCTGGCGGACAAGATTCTACTCAAGTTCTGTCGTATACCCTCACCTCCTTAGTTATTGTTGTTGGGTATTCTACCCTACGGACTAATAAGCTAGGGCTCTAAACTTATACGCAGATCATGACCCTTAAGATTTAACTTTTAACCTTCTACCCAAAATCTCAACCCCTTTTCTCAGGCAAACACGGGAAGAATAAACCAACCTTTTTCCGACGGTTGAAGTAGATCCTCCGTTGAGTTGTTATCTCCTTGCTGCTGCTGCTCCTTCCAAAAAGCTTCCTGCAATCAAGACAAACTATGCATGCATGCTACTGATCTACTAGGGGGTTAGAGATAAAACATAAATCAAATAACATAGATGAGACTCATGTATTCGATACGGGAAAAGTATCTTTTTCATTATCTTCAATATGAACCAACTTACAATGATTTCTGAGGCCGGTCACCGTTCCTCGATCCTGATCCTGGGATCTTCCTCTTCTTTTTTGTCGTCCAACTGCTGTTTCTTGAGTTCCTCCTAAAGCTTGAGGCAAGGCTAAAGGGTTGGGACAAAACTGGCTTGGTAATTTGGCAGAGTTTCTTTGCTATCATTTTCTCCTCCTGAATAGTACCCCTACCCCTCCTTTTATAGGCTAGAAGGAGCTAGGGTTTTTGGCGAACTCTCGGCCATGCATGGCTCTGAGTTCCAGTTAACTAACAAAAATCCTTGTGTCCCGGCGGAAACTTTCCTGATTTTTTGCTTTGTTAGGTACCCGCGGGCTGTTTTGGGTTAGCCCGCGGATGCCCGCGTGCAGTATAAGGACAACAAGTGGATGCCCGCGCCCAGTGAGAAGTTAGGGCGCGGGTTGCTTGTTTTAAGTGGTTTTTTGAGGAT
>ML777486.1:714526-755006 GCA_009831015.1 Picea engelmannii | reverse complement strand
CGCAGATCATGACCCTTAAGATTTAACTTTTAACCTTCTACCCAAAATCTCAACCCCTTTTCTCAGGCAAACACGGGAAGAATAAACCAACCTTTTTCCGACGGTTGAAGTAGATCCTCCATTGAGTTGTTATCTCCTTGCTGATGCTGCTCCTTCCACAAAGCTTCCTGCAATCAAGACAAACTATGCATGCATGATACTGATCTACTAGGGGGTTAGAGATAAAACATAAATCAAATAACATAGATGAGACTCATGTATTCGGGACGGGAAAAGTATCTTTTTCATTAGCTTCAATATGAACCAACTTACAATGATTTCTGAGTCCGGTCACCGTTCCACGATCCTGATCCTGGGCTCTTCCTCTTCTTTTTTGTCCTCCAACTGCTATTTCTTGAGTTCCTCCTAAAGCTTGAGGCAAGGCTAAAGGGTTGGGACAAAACTGGCTTGGCAACTTGGCAGAGTTTATTTGCTATCATTTTCTCCTCCTGAATAGTACCCCTACCCCTCCTTTTATAGGCTAGAAGGAGCTAGGGTTTTTGGTGAACTCTCGGCCATGCATGGCTTGGAGTTCCAGTTAACTGACAAAAAGCCTTGTGTCCCGGCGGAAACTTTCCTGATTTTTTGCTTTGTTAGGTACCCGTGCGCTGTTTTGGGTTAGCCCACGGATGCCCGCGTGCAGTATAAGGACAGCAAGCGGATGCCCGCGCCCAGTGAGAAGTTAGGGCGCGGGTTGCTTATTTTAAGTGGTTTTTTGAGGATTTGTTCAGCATGGCTTTGGCTAGGAAGAGGCATGAGTTGGCCTGATGCCAGGTAAACCTGTGTGGTTCATTTTAGGGTTATAATAGTTATGACTCTGACCAACACATTTGGCATGACGAATCCAACTTTATCCTCCAGATTCACACCTAGAGGAGGTTAGTTTAATGCCTTGGGAAACCCCCAACCAGTATCCACTCCAACTCAAGGAAATTGTTATAACTCCCATCATAACATTCCTACTGGAATGATTCCCAACCAACCTCTTATGAATTATCCTAGAGGAGGGTCTTACAATCCCAGACAGATAAATAGTTCTTACCAGAACCATGGATGGGTTGCAGTTCCCCAAACACAATCTTTCTAGGGAGCATAGGGCCAGATGTCGTAACCCCGTCTCCCTTTTCTGACCATAATTAATCTTCCATACTTGTCTAAGTTGATGAATGACCCTGCATGTCAAGATCCTACATGGCCCCTTGTTCCCACCAAGCTTCCTTCGGATATTCCAAAATTTGAAGGTAAGAATGGTGAGAATCTCGTTGATCACATCACCCCATTTCACATATGGTGCTCTTAAAATTTCCTTAATGAAGATTCCATTCGATTAATACTTTTTCAACGCACCCTCATAGGGGTTTCCATGAAACAGTATATCAAGATACCTAGGGGGGCATATGGCACCTTTAATTAGATGGTGCTAGTCTTCCTTAACCACTTTCAATTCTTGGTTCATTACGATGTTGGCCTATAAATTATGTCGACCTTACGCTAGGACACAGACACTCATATCTCATCTCACATCCAGGACTGGCATAGACATAAGAGGTTGATAAAGACTTGCATCTTAGATTTTCTCTTAGACTAGTTCCTTAAGTCCTTGCAGCCTCCTATCTCAAAGGATGTTGCTACATATAGGGTTACATATGAGGAATAAGAAATTTTCAAAGCCCATCAGTTAGATCTTATATATGCTCATTCTGGGATGTTATACTAGATTCTCCGAGACACACTATGGTCAAACTATGAACCTACACAAAATATTAGACCTCATGCCAATGGCATTGTAGGTTCCACCAATGTGAAATCCACAGACTCGGTGACAAGCCATTTGAAAGAGTTGTCTCTAAACCAATATGCAGGAGGAAAAACTTCATCTATGTCTTCCAATCCCACTCAATCGATGAATGTACATTCCATGCAATCACCAAATGGACCAAATGTTAACCAAAAACTAGGCGCAAATAAGAAGAAAGGAAATAATAATAATCGCAAGGGTGGGAAGAATATAATAAACCCAAGGACAATGGTAATAATGAGAAGATGAATAATAATGTTGGTGAGGGAAAGAAAGAAAGGCGTAAGGTGAAATTTCCCTGTAAGATTTGTACAGAGGATCATCTTACTCATTTATGCCCCAAACTTATGGAAGCTACGAAGCTCTTATCTCTACCTCCTGTCGTGCTGGCGAATCCTTTCCCACATAACCAGTACATGGCCTTGAGCTCCTCAAATGCCAAAAATGTGATCGATGGAAGTCAACACCCACTGAAACAAGACAATGATTGTTTGTGCATCAATATGGTCCATTATTAGGTTAATTTATCCACGTGGTCTCGTGATTATAGTTCTTCACAAACTGTACCTGGTCTAGAATATCTTCCTCCTCCTTCGGAGATGCCTTTGCAGATTGAAAAAAAAGAGCCACCACCTTGTATTCTGAAAGGAACACTCAAGCGCTCTACCCATAACCCAAATGCTAGAGCCACCTAGAATTACTCTATTGTTGAGGACCTAGGTCAAACCCCTTGTGCGATATCATCTTTGGAGGTACTCCATACATGTCCTTCATAGAGAAATGCCTTGCTATCTACATTAGGATATCTAGACCCCAGTGGCTCGAAAGTTATAAAGTTTGACATCATAGATGTGAAGCCTCACTTTCCTTACCATGTGGCATTCCAAATCCACGTGGGTCACTTGAAGTATACCATCAAACATGTGGCTGTTGATGAAGGCATTGCTACATGTGTTATGTCCCTGATCTATTGGAAATCTCTTGGCTCTCTGAATCTCTCTCAATCTCTGACCATTTTGACTGATTTTGACAGTCATTCCTTCTGCCCTCATGATATTGTTCATGCCTTTCTGTTCCAGTTAGGTGGGAAGACGATAGAGGATGTCGAGGTGGTTGTTGCGCCCCTCAATTATAACTTGTTAGTAGGATGAAATTGGACTTATTCTATGACTGTCATTGTATTTTCCGTCTTTTTCACTCTTTGTTTTACTTGCAATGGGAAGATAGTGATGGTCGGACAATTATCCTTTGTGTATGCTATCCCTAGTGCATTTATTGGACCGTCAATCACCGTGGTCAATAATTCTCAGCTGACAAATGAAAATATAGGTGTCAGAATGTATTCATCCCTTATGGGTATCGTCAACTTCATGGCAACGATTAACCATGTTTACACCATGTAGAATAGGTTTTTTTCATCAGAGATGTCTATTCCTTTCCGCACTTCCTATTTTAACAATCCTTGGACCCTACCTTCCTCGAATTCATTTTGTGAAGGTTAGTTGGATGTTGGAATGGCCATGCCACTATTGACAATGGAGATAGTGTATCAAGTTGTTCTTGAATCTTCTATCGATCATGATCCTATTACCTCATCGAAGGACAAGGAGGATATTGTTATTAAGCTTGTGTGGGCCACTTCGTTGTCTTCCTCACATGACTGCCTTGATGAGACCTTTCCCTCAGATGAATATATCATTGAAGTCATGAATGGTTCTGACAAACCTTGGGATGATATGCATCATCACTCTTATTTTCTCCCAGATCTTGCTAGAATTGAACAAGATGACTTTTGATCTACTTTGAGCAAGATAGTCGATCATGTCTTAGTTCCAATTGACACGCAAAAAATTTATGACGAAGGAAATATGATGAGTATATCTCCTACACTCATGATTGATATCTCTTGTACCCCTGGAAATATTGAAAATATACACATCGATGCAGATTGTTCACCAGAATAAATTATGATCTACAGCAAATTCCTCAAAGAATTATGAGATGTATTTTCTTGGTCATATGAGGAGATCCCAGGAATCGACCCTCGAATTATTGAGCATGAGATTAGAACCTATATAGATGCTAATCCTATTCAACAACGTCTTAGATATTTCAATACCTGGAAGGCCCCGGCTATTAAGGAAGAGGTATAGAAACTAATTAATGTTGTATTTATATACCTAGTTCCCTTGACTCAATGGGTATCCAATCCCGTTCCTATGAATAAGAAGCAAGAAACCATCCGTGTATGCATGGAATTTAGTGACCTGAACAAAGATTGTCCTAAAGAAAACTTCTTGACACTTTTCATCGATCATATTCTCGATGAGTGTGTAGGAAGCTAAGTGTTTTATTTCATGGATGGATTTTTAGGATATAAACAAATTCAAATTAAACCTAAGGATCAACAGAAGATGGCATTTATTTTTCCTTGGAGTATTTTTGCATACCAGAAGATGCCTTTTCAGCCTTAAAAATGTCAAAGAAACATTCCAACATCCTATGACCTTCACATTCCACGATCTTAAGCATATAGTCGAAGCTAATCTTGACAATCTTGTTGCTCACTCTCGCAAGAGTGGATCACTCTAAGGACCTTCGACTAGTTTTTGAAAGATGTCGACATTATAGAATCCAGTTGAACCCTCATAAATGCATATTTTGTGTTAGGTCTAGACATCTTATAGGATTTTCAGTCTCTTAGATAGGGATCATGGTAGATCTGTTAAAGTTTGAGGCAATACTTTGATTTCCTCCCCCACACACTATTCAAGAACTTCAAGGTTTACAGGGGAAAACTATTTTTTTATGTTGGTTTATAGTAAACTATGCCAATATTACTAAAGGTTTCATGCATCTTTTGAAGAAGGACACCCCTTTTATATGGGATGAGTGAGCCTAGAAATCCTTCCATGCTTTGAAGAAAGTATTGGTATCGATGCCTCTACTAAATTCTCCTAACTATAGTAGGGATTACTTGGTATGGTTTTGGTTCAGGAGGATGATGAGCTCCATGAGCACCTCATCTACTGTCTTAGTCAAAACATAGTCGGCCCTGAGCTCAATTATTCTCACGTTGAAAAGATAGCTTTGGATGTCTTTCACATAGTCCAACATTTATGCCATTATATATTTATTTGTAAGACTATTGTGGTTGTCGATGTCAATCCATTTCAATACGTCCTTACTAGGCATATCATAGGGGGAAAATATAATAAATGGATTGTCAATTTACAAGAATTCGATCTTGATTTCGCTTTTGTGAAATACAAGAAATCACTAGTCTTTGAGGAGTTAATATCCAATTTCCCATGATTGGATGAGGATGTTATCCATGTTGATTTGTTTGTGTATGAACAAATTTTTCTTGTATCGCCCACCCACCCCTAGTATGGAGACATTGTTCTCTATATTCAAACTTTGAAGTACCCTTAGAATCTCTCGAGAGATGACCGATGACATGTATGATACCAAGCCAAGGTTATATTTGATTAAAATTTGTATCATCGAGGTATAAACAATATCCTTCATCATTATTTAACTCACAAAGAAGCCAAGTTAGTACTAAATGATTTCCACAGTGGGGCTTGTGGTGGTCATCTATCCAGGCTTGCGAAAACCTAGAAAATTTTGCGAGATGATTTTTTTTGGCCATCTATCTTTAAATATTGCATTGATGTGGTTAAGAAGTGCCACCCCTGCTAGGTGTTCACTCAGAAAATGCAATCGCATCCAACCCCTCTTCACCCAGTCATTTTCGTCGGTCCCTTCACCAAGTGGGGGTGGACTTTGTGGATTGCAACATAACTTTGGTTGAGGGGGCATAAACACATTATCGTGGTCGTAGAATACTTTAATAAGTGGGTCGACTCCATGCCTACAATTAAATTTGATGGGAATACTATCGCCTTCTTCATATTCAATCAAATTATCACCATATTTGATATCTTGAGTGAGATTGTCATTGATCATGGAAGTCTCTTTTAGAATGAAATGATGGAAGAGATATCATCTAATATAGGGTTTAAGAATGGTCATTATTCCCCTTACTACCCCTAGGAAAATGGAAAGGTAGAGGCTCTCAACAAGTCTCTCAAGACCATTTTGTAGAAAACTATCAGCCAGAGTAAATTTGATTGACATATTATGCTATATCCCGAACTCTGGGCATACCAAACCTTCGTCAAGAATTCCACTGGATTTTCTCCTTTATAGTTAGTACATGGTGTCAAGTTATATTACCTATTGAATGTGAAATCCCTTATCTTAGAGTGGTATTCATGCTCCTCCCTGACATGTCTGATCTCGGGTGATGCCTTGTACACCTATAGAGTCTTGACGAGAAGCGTCGAGATGCCTCTACGACTATCAAGGAAAATAAAACATGTGTCAAGGTTCAGTACAATAAGTTTTTCTTTCCTCAGTTGTATCTTGAGGGTGAATTGGTCCTTTTATATGATCAAGCCAAACAACCATTAGGGGCAGGCAAGTTCAAACCCATGTGGCACAGTCGCTATATCATGTAACGTGTCTTACAAAAAGTAGCCAATGAGTTAGAATATTATGAAGGGAACATGTTGGCCAAGCCTAGGAATGAGATCTACTTGAAACTATATTATGCTTGAGCCCTAATATTGGGAATAACTCTTTGTATACTAATGTAATTTAGTGTATATATATTTTCCCTTTCTTTTTCATCTTCAACTTTCTTATCAAGTTTTCCCTTGGTTGGAAGATGTCAATGAAGTCTTCGGGCCACTAAGGATTCATAGACAGTGCCAGTCATCATACATGGAACTTGGCTTTTGTTGCTTGGGTGGTTTACTTTCCCGAGGTTCTACTAGTGTCTTCAGGTGGTGTATGCGTAGGGCCATCCATGAACAATGTGACTGAATATAGCATTGTTATAAAACTTTTGCATGATTCTATTTCACATGGTATTCTCTCTTTAGAAGTTCACCTGGATTCCCAGTTATAAGTATGTCAATTGAACGACAGTTACCACATGCGCGATCCTACTTTACTTCAGCATTTCCTATAGGTACGTCTTTTAGAGAGAGAATTTGATTTTATTACTTAACATCACATACCTAGGAGTTCTAATTATGTATTTGATGCTTATGCTAATTTCTTTTTAGATTGGCATTTGTCACTTAACTAAAGTAAAGAAAAAATATCATCAATGTACACATTGTAATATAATTAAAGTCAAAGAACCATGTTTTATATATATTTAAAAAACTATGGTGTTTATAGTACAAAATTGGGGCCAACACCCTTAATACACATATATAGCCGATCATACAAAATCCACGACATCTATGCTTGTCGTGCTAGATGTGTGTCATTGTAACAAACTACAATGTTTGAGAGATACCGAAAGAGTCTTGCCCAAACTCTGGGCACACCAACCACTTTCCATTGCATGGCCTCCTACAGATCCTCTACTTGAACCATCAGAAACCTATGTGTCAAACAAGACAGGTTGCCCTACACATTTTGAAGGATTCTCTCTACTTCTCCTCCTATTTCTCATCTCCCTGGTACCTCCAATGATGTCATGGAATCCTGTCTAGCCATTGTGGACATACGTCTATGTCACACAAGTTTCTAGCTAGTACTTTGGATCATCCAAAAAATAATTTTGTTTTACTATACAAAAATACAAAAAAATGAAATATTTAAAAAATTTGACATACCTATTTCCCTGTAGGCGGTCCCTGGTGGCAATCACATGTTAGGGTACCCTCTAAATGTGATCCCTACATAGGGGTAGTCATTCATAGAAATGACATGTCATCTCCACCAGTAAAATAAATCATCATTGTAGGGTGTGGGCACCCTACCTCCCCTCTGCCATCTCATTACCTTCGTCCACTATGCCATGGCTAGATTGCGAGGTCCTTGAGGAATGATCTCGACTCTATGTACCAAACCTGGAACCCACTCGAAGAAAAATATGCACAAAATATATGCAAACCCAAAGTTCCTCTTGTCACACTGTTTGCATTCTGTCAATTGGCTCTTTATATTAGCCAGTAGTGAGGTGCACCAATCGTACACCGTGGGTCTCAAACACTCTATAGAATAGAACATGAGCGACCTTGATGCCTGGTGCAATATATTTGATCTTGTGATCCTGGTCAAAATGAGGACAACAATATTAAGGCTGATATTGTTTATTACTTGGATGGGGAGTTGAATCTCGACCTTCTCGGTCCCTACTACATAGTGAGCGTCTATGTAATATTCTATCTTCATATTACCCCCATCTCCCTGGGCTTTGAGATTCACCACCTCACCCTGACGTGACAACCCAATCAAGAAATATATATCCTCGACTTTAATCCTCAATGGTTTCCCATCGAGGTTGAATCTCTCACTGTTTGGATCATAGTAATCCATGAGTAATTGAAGCAACCTCACTTGGGCCCTTATCCCTTTGAGTGCAAAAAAGTTGTACAACCCGCATCTTTTCAATGCCATTTGGGCCTCAAAATCTCTTTCCACATCAACATCTACCTCCTCATGTTCCATGTCCCTCCATTCTAGCGCCATCCTACAAGAGAAACATCAATTTTTGGGTTAGGAACCATCAAAAAACTTGTTTACGGACTTGTACGGGGGTTGTAACATTCACAGCTGTGTATAGGGATGAGTACATGCAACTTGTATTTTACACAATCGCGTATAACCTCATGTATACGTGACCCTATGAGTGGTATCCCGCATACACTAAATTACCTAATTTGCGCCTTAATTAACTCAAATTTTGAAAACTAAATAAAAAATGTAATCCACTAGAAAGGAAGGGGAGGGGAAGAGGAATTACCTGGCTCAGACAGTCTCTGATTTCGTCACTCAATGCTCCTGCAATCACCAATTGAAGATCAGATGTAATTTGGTCTAAATTTTACTATTTGGGTAAAATGTCAAAATGACATAGTAAAATTTGGTTTTTGTTACTATTTATCGCAATTTTTACCTACTTTCTATACTTTCATATCGTATTTTCACATAATGGACTAATACAATAGTGGATTGAGTTGGTTTTTGTAGTTTTCACTAGGGATTCTTGTGGTTTTTAGCATTATGTTGACCATTCATAACTACAGGTAGGTATTTTCGCTACCCAACATATAGGATAGGTATGCATTCCATCATGCACACTTGCATTATCCTATAACTGTCACTCATATGCCTTAGGTACGAGCCCATTGTTTCTGACACAGAACCCTCCATCTATTATAAGAAGTTTCATTATCAAATGGTAAACTTACCAAACATGGGTACCCTAGTTAGATGCTCTGCTCTGCTATCACCATCATGATCATGCTTCAAATCTGAGTTTAAATTTAGCAGGTGACTAAATCAGTGTAGAGACATGGCGTTATTTGGAGGTTTGAGTCATATGTAGAGGTAATATGGACAAATATGGCAGAAGAGAAAAGGAAGGAGTCTTACGGACCCTTGATCTTGAAGAAACCCATATTGATGACTGAGGCCCATATCGGGCGATGAACTAGCACGAAACTTAATTATGCGAGGGCGGACCAGGGAAAACCATTGTGGTTTTAATAGTGGATACGTGGCTCCTTTAGAAGTGCATCGGGGCAAAATGCAGTTTTCCTGAAATTGCTTTCTCAACAGCCCCAATGTCACGTGGTTTAATGTGTAAAATCAACAACTCGTGGGGGGAGGTGACAGTCAGTCAAATCCCCTCATCTCACTGGTTTAGGTACTTCCCACCCGACATGTCAAGCGAAAATCGTCGTATAACTAAATCAAAAGTTCATCATTCAAAGTAGATTGATGAAGCATGGAAAACCAATGTACCATGTCAGTAATTTATGATTAAGATTCAAGGACTACCGATCTTCAGAATAGTCTATCTTTATCCTACTCCGGGAAATCATCGTCCCATGCATAAGTGGAGTAATCTCGACTGGATTGATTTTTTAAGTTCTGTAGAATTAAGGGAGACAAAATCGTGGCCTCTGCAAGGATGACAGAGATGGATAAGGTCAATCGAACAATGTCCAGTACAACGAGGTTCTCAACTAATGTGTCAAGCTTGTGAATAAGTTAGAAAGAAAGGTGGGTTGCACAGATATTAGCAACCAAATTTCATACAGAGCCCACAATTGAATGAGAGTCGGGGTTCAGATTAAACATTGTTATGAGGTACCTAGTCATCAATGAACATGTAGATGAAACCTACAAACAGGCAATGAAGAAGAAGCAGAGAAAATGACAAAGAACAAAAATTGGAGCTGAGACGATGGAGAGCATAGGAAAAAATCAACTCGCTTGGTTGAACACTTTGAAAGAGGAAATCGCCAAGCTGAAATGAATTCTCAGGTAGGATTAAGTACATTCCAATTTTTTTTGGATATATGGCAGTCGAATAAAGGGGCCCCATATATGACAGACCTATTACTAACCGTCCCTTTAAAATGGGACAATTGTTATTTTAAATCACTCCTTTTTTGTAGCTTATTTCTATTTTTAGAATTATGGGGAAGTCTAAACGTTTTGAATTCCATAATTAATTCCCCTATATATGTGTTATCTCGAGGATATGAAAATATATGGAAAAAAGAGGAGCCTTCCCTCTGTGCAGGAAGACTTTGGTGATTTTTTGGGGTTGAATTGCATACATATGCAGTAGCTTTGAAGTCTCTATGAAAAAATTCCAATGGTGGTGATATGATTTTTGTCTTCCCTCATTGTATGTATTTCCCATGTTTCTCTAATTCCATTTACACCGTCTTATGTTTAAATTTGAGAGTTAGAGGCCCAGAATTCATCATTTGATGCTCTTGGTTTAAGCAATTTAAACTGTGTATGTTTCTTCTTAGAAAATTCAGAATTCATTCATGTAATGCTCTGATGTAGTTATTTTCTTCTCTTTCCTCTTACCACTCTAATTAAATTCAACTTATAACTCAGATTCATTATTTTCATACAATTTCAAAATCTGACTCCATAGCCCTAAATGTCCCTCCTCTTCTTGGCTAGCAACTTTATAAAAAACCCCCAAAACAAATCAAATCTAGCCACCGATTTTCCACAGATATATCAAGTGACACGAGAGATCCCTCTCTGAGTTGAGAAGGATAGTGCCTCAGCTCTAAAGATGGTTGAAATAGTTACCTATGTTGTTTGTCTAGTCAGTTGGACAAAATTTACAGAGTGTTAACATTATGGTGCCATTGCGGGGGACAAAATTGAAAACTTTTCCCTGGGAAGAATGACATGGTTGAGTCCTAAGGTCTGAGAGAAATAGACATTGAGGCATGTATTGGCTGTATTCCTACTCTAGTGACTCCACACATCAAAACATCAAATTGAAGGTGATTCCGCTGGTAGAAGAATCCAAAAATTTTCAATGCTGACTCCACTCTCAATGAAGAATCCAACTTCCAAAACATCAATGGCGACTCTACTCATAATGCGGAATCTAGATCCCAAGATGTCATTGATGACCTCACTCAAATTTTGAATAAAGAATGTAGTTTAGAGGATTCACTGAAAGATGATGCCCCTTGGCTGAGGTATGAGAAGGCATTATGAAAGAAAACAAATGCTCAAAATGAGATTTTTTTTCAGATCATTTTGTTATTTTTTATAGGTTGTCTCTGGTCCTTTCTCAAAAATGCTAGAAAATTTATTCTTTTCTTAGTACACGTAAATAATGACCATGACAATGCAGAAAATATATATCCCCCTCTAAAAATTACATGAACATCCCCTCAGTTTATCACTCATTTTGATAAAGAAATTTCATCGGGGCTACGTGATGACCATAACCAAGTTAATGAGCCTCATGAAACCAGGGTTGATATTTCATCTCCTGCACTTGATCCAACACCTTCCAAGGCTCAACATAGATACAGACACTTAAAGTTAACCCACATCCTTCATAATTTTCCTCCAAAACACTATGAGTACCTACCTATGTTTGATGGGGAGCCTGATATCATCTCAACTGAAAAACACATCCAAGGGTTTGAGCATTTTATAGATTTGTTTGAGATTGAACATGATGATGTTTGTATGAGGGCCTTCTCTCATTCTTTGAAAGGATACACGAAAGACTGGTTTAAAAATTTGCAGCCATAAGAAATTATCTCATGGGAGGAATTGAAGGATGTATTTTTAAAGTTTTGGGGCAATACGAAGTCTTTGGATCTATAGCTTAGAGATTTCTATGCTTTGGAAAAGAAGGACAATGAAACTATTTTTGTATTTAGCAGAAGGTTTTCTAGCATCTATCAAAATTTACCGAAATAAATTCGACCCACTAAAGTTGTTGCTATGCTCCATTATGCAACTACTCTCCATCCATATTTGTCTCTCTTTCTTATGGAAACAACATCCAAGTCCTTACAACAAATGTTCTCTGATGCTCAGGACATTCAACACAATATCCAAACATGTGAACAAATTCAAAATAAAGGACCAAATTCCCAAGAATGTGAAAGGGAATATGAGAGGAAAGAGGTTGATTGGGATCCTGATCATAGATATGAAAATACCATAGGCCCTCTTGCAATTTCCAATGCAAATGATTCTGAAAAAATTTATATTCCACCTGTTCAAAGAGAGGGTGCTAATCCATATCATGATAAGAAAAAGGATGAGCATTTTATGTATTCATTTACAGACAACCAATATGATGAGTTTACAAATCATTTTGTTAAAGAACATGTTGATGTTCCCAATTTTTTCTCATTAGATGACATTGCACATACAATTGATTTGCCTACATATGACAAATATGAAGAGGATTGTGATGATAAAGACTTTCTTTTTCAGTAGTACAAAGAGATAAATCAAACTGCGTACCATAGTTACAAGGAGCAAAGCATTGGATCAGCTGAATAAAATTCTCTACCCTTGTGCTTTTCTGCATTCAAATTTTTGAGAGAGAATTCTAAAATCATTGTTGAAGCAAGTGAATCTGTGTTGATGCAAAGTCACACCAAACCAATGAAACAGATTGACAAGATATTGGAGCAATTTTCTCAGGGACTTGATGACCTTGTTCCTTTCTTTGTAGAAGACCTTGTCAATTCAAAGGTGTAGTCATTGATCAAAGACAAAGCTGAAAAATGAGCATGTCCAACAATCCAAAGAGATGGAGAAATATACCTATGAAGACACTGGAGAAAATGAAGAAGATTTTGAGTCAGGTAACAAAACCTTTCCATTGTGTTTTCCCTCATTCGAATTGTTGAAACAAAATAATGTTTCAAATAAGAAAGTATCTAAGCATGAAGTTGAAATTGAAGAAAGTGGTGGAATTACAAATAAAAATTGTCTCCCCTTATGTTTTTATTCCTTTGAATGGTTAAAAGAGAATCATGAGACTTCAGAGAAAACATGGAGTTTTGACTGTATTCACAGTAGTATTTTTTTAAATGAAAAGGTTTTTATAATTGAAGAACACCAACTAAACTCACATGCATTGAAAAATCATTACTTGGAAAATTCGGAGTGGCAACCTGCACTTAACCATCAGATTAAAGAAGTTGATCAAGAAATTTTTGTTGAAAGTCATTTTTCTTCTCCTAAAACTAATGCATATGTTCAAAAACATTCCCAGCAAGACAAAGTATTTCAAGGTTTCCTTTCTTCCCTTGAAAATGACACAGTGATCCTATTTCTGAAAATCCTAGACATGGATGGAGATTTTGAAACTTCACCTATGGAGAATCCAAGCAAGGAGGGAACAATTTTGGAGGAAGCTTACTCTTTTGTCTTGATTACTAAAAAGGAAACATTTTTTCATATGATTCATGATCCCAAGACACATTATATTGAGAAGGTTTATAATCAGAATTCACCAATAATAAAGGACTGCAACAAGTCAATGTATGTATCAAATGTGAGTCCTTTTAAATCATATGAGTTTCTCCAGCCATGGTTACCTTATGACTCAAGAAATATTTACTACCAAACTTCTCAAAAAATTTGCCAGTTTTTTGATAGAAGTCAACAAGTTGAATCGCCTGAAAACATAAATGCAGTGGAAGAAGTGAAATGTGATGATTCTTTTATACCTATCTTAGAGGATCCATTTTTTATCCTTCTTGAGGAAGTGAACAATCCAGGCCCTTCAAAAAATTTTAGAATTGAACTTATAGATAAAATTTTGAATAAATCGTCAACAGAAGGGTTTTTGAACAAGAAAGTACAAAAGAAATGAATGATGGATATAATGTTTTCATGGCTACATTGGAATTATGATTTCACTTGATTGATGATCCTTTTTCAACAGTTAGGGTAGGTAGGAGTGTGAGAATAATATTTTTGATCAAGATTTTTTTTCTAGTAGTATGTACAGTTAGATCCTAACAGTAATTTTTCAGCATCCAATGGAAAGCAATTTACAAAAACTAGTTTTAAGATTTGATGATTTAGTCTCCAAGACCAAACAAGATTCCCACATAGGTTTGAAGTTATCCCAATGAAGAAGGCACTGAGTCTACAATTATTTTCTACCTAAAAAGGAGGATAGCATCCCTAGTTGGAGCCTATGTTATCACCATAACGATCATGCTTCAAATCTAAGTTTAAATTTAGTAGGTGACTAAATCAGTGTAGAGACATGGCGTTATTTGGAGGTTTAGGTTGTATGTGGTGGTACTATGGAAAAATATTGTAGAAGAGAGAAGGAAGGAGTCTTACGGACCGTTGATATTTAAGAAACCCAAATCGACGGTTGAGGCCCATATCAGGTGGTGAACTAGTGTGGATTTAATTATGCGAGGGAGGACTGGGGAAAACCATTTTGGTTTTAATAGTGGACACGTGGCACCTTTAGAAGTGCATCGTGGAAA
Organism: Picea engelmannii; assembly: GCA_009831015.1. Taxonomy (NCBI): domain Eukaryota; kingdom Viridiplantae; phylum Streptophyta; class Pinopsida; order Pinales; family Pinaceae; genus Picea; species Picea engelmannii. Next base: position 740,321 of record ML777486.1, on the reverse strand, counting down.
AAATCAGTTTTCCTGAAATAGTTTTCTCAGTAGCCACAATGTCACATGGTTTAATGTGTCAAATCAACAACTTGTGGGGGGAGGTGACAGTTAGTCAAATCACCTCACGTTGTTGGTTCAGGTACTTCCTGCCCGACATGTCAAGTGAACTTCGTTGTATAAATAACTCAAAAGTTCATCATTCAAAGTAGATTTATGAAGCATGGAAAACCAATGTACTATGTCAATAATTTATGATTAGGATTCAAGGAGTACCAATCTTCATATATGGGTAGCTTTATCCTACTCCGGGAAATCGTCGTCCCATGCATAAGTGGACTAATCTTGAGATGGATCAATTTTTTGAGTTCTGTAGAATTAAGGGAGACAAAATCGTGGCCTCTGCAAGGATGGAAGAGATGGATAATGTCAATTGAACAGTTTCCAATACAATAGGGTTCTCAACTAATGTGTCAATCTTACCAATAAGTGAGAAAGAAAGGTGGGTTGCGCAATTATTATCAACCAAATTTCATACAGAGGCCACAACTGAACCAAATTCGGGGGTCAAATTAAACCCTTTTATGAGGGACCTAATCATCAATGAACATGCATACCAAACCTACAAATAGGCAGTGAAGAAGAAGCGGAGAAAATGACATAGAACAGAAATCAGAGCTAAGACAATGGAGAGCATTGGAGAAAATCAAGTCGCTTGGTTGAATACTCTAAAAGATGAAATCGCCAAGATGAAATGAATTCTCAGGTAGGATTAAGTACATTTCATAAAATTTTGGATAGATGGCGGTCGAAGAAAGGGGCCCCAAATATGACAGACCTATTCCTAACGGTACCTTTAAAATATCATAACTGTTATTATAAATCACTCCTTTTTTGTAACTTATCTCTATTTTTAGAATTATGGAGAAGTCTAAACGTTTTGAATTATATATGTGTTATCTCAAGGATATGAAAAGATATGGAAAAAAGAGGAGCCTACCCTCTCTGTAGGAAGACTTTGGTGATTTTTCTGGGGTTGAATTGAATACATATGTAGTAGCTTTGAAGTCTCTATGAAAAGATTCTAATGGTGTTGATATACGTTTTGTCTTCCCTCATTGTATGTATTTCCTATGTTTCTTTAATTCCATTTACACTGTATTCTATTTAAATTGGAGATTTAGAGGCCCATAATTCATCATTTGATGCTCTTGGTTTAAGCAATTTAAATTATGTATGTTTCTTCTTATCAAATTTAGAATTCATTCCTGTAATGCTCTGATGTAGTTATTTGTTTCTCTTTCCTCTTACCACTCTAATTAAATTCAAGTTATAACTCAGATTCATTGCCTCATTTAGCCTTTATCCTCTGGAGAGTTCTATAGGCCAGTCAATGTTTTCATTCAATTTCAATATCTGACTCCATAGCCTTAAATGTCCCTCCTCTTCTTACCCAAAAACTTTATAAAAAACCCCCAAAACAAATCAAATATAGCCATTGATTTTCAACAGATATATCAAATGACACGAGAGATCCCTCTTTGAGTTTAGCAGGATAGTGCCTCAGCTCTAAAGCTGGTTGAAATAGTTACCTCTGTCGTTTGTCTATTCAATGGGAAAAAAATTATAGAGTGCTAACATGCTCCATTTGGTGCCCATGCAGAGGTTTTTTCCATAGGACCGGGAGTCTCTTATATCCAATACATGACTTTATGTTGAGCCTCATTTCTCACTCATAAACATGCTGACCTATACCTAGAGGACTCCCCGCGAGTTTTATTTAAGCTCTTTTCTGACTCATTTTCAAAAAGTGAAAACATTGTCGAGTGAACTTGTCTCTTTCACACTCGTAAATTGGATTTGAAAGGACGTATATTTGGTACAAGTTTATCCATTTTTCACACCAAGTAGACTAAGATTATGAAAAATGACATTTTTTGGCATTAAGTTGTGATTGCATCTCATGACCTTGCTAGTAGTATTGAGCCTATATCCAGTTCTTGATTTTAGTTATAAATCATTTGCCTCAGTAGTTTTGCATCCTCAACCAAGGAGAGGCTCGTTTATATCCTTCAAAATTTGACACCCTATACCTAGGAGGGAACATTCCCTTGAGTTTCCATTTCTTACATGCACCTCCTTGCATTGAGCATAGGTATGTTCCACTTCTAGAACTTGTTTTTCTTACTTACAACACTCATTTCCTCATTTGTATCATAGCATTCATTTGACTATGAAAACAAAAGGGTGGGAAGGGAGTATTATCTTATAATGGCTGCACTAGTGTCATCTTTGAACAGAGAAAAAAGTTATTAAGTCCACTTGTCATCATAATTTTGGGTTTAGCATGGCATTAGGAAGTTGATATCATTACAAATATTTTTCTCCACCAACTGGTTACTCTTTCAGTCCCTATGGAGATTTTGATTGATGCTTCCTACATATCATGCCTTCATCATTGAGTCTATGTTTCCAGAGCCTTCCATATGTATCATGCTCTTGTTCAAAGGATGTCTATAAACCTCTATGGGTCATTTCTTATAACTCTTGAATTCTCATGTTGGTCATACCCTCAGCTTGTCTCAGAATCAGATGATGTTGTAGTCCTATCACACACCCCGGTCCTACTTTCATCATTGGTCATTGACTGGGTGGTTTCCCTTGTGTTCAATGACAACAAATATATTCACACATTGGGATTCATGTAGTGTCTTGGATGCCATTATACTTATTTGTGGTTTCCTCACCTTTGTCAGTAGTTTTCCTCATTGGATTCTATTCAGGGAGTATTTTTTGTCTACTGCTTTCACTTGGCGCACGCGAAAGATGCACAGGGTCATTGGTTCATGAACATGTTCTTCCTCCAATTTCCTCCAAACCATGAAGCTCCTTTTAGCAAGTTTCCTTCCATTGAATTCATCTCATCTATTCTGGAAACGAGACCTAGAGTCCTATGAGTATGTTGAGGCTTGCAGTCATTAGTGGTAGGTTCTCTTTCCATCGACAATTGGGAATACATCAATGTCTCTTGATCAATGGATTCTTCAAGTGTTAGACCCCGACTCCTTTATTCACACTTGTAAGAATGTACTCGGTCCCTTGATACCTACTTCCATCATCGGTAGGTTGTCTCGCCTTTTTTAACAGTATACCTCAATTACCGGTAATCAATCGAAGTCTCATTTTGTTCGACCTCAACTCCTTTATTCACATGATGTAGACTTGCACCTTTGGTGGATTGTGTAGAAGACTTGAAGACATCAGTATGTGGCCACGTCTTTCCTAAGGTGTTGCTTTCTTTTCATTGGACCAGTACCTATGTGAATTCAGTGATCACGGGAGATCAAATTGTACTCCACTGTATACAAATATCTTCATATTAATTTTGAGACTAGTTCTATTGGTCCTTGTTCATGACTATGAAAACCTTTGGCATGTAACCACACTTTTGTTTTCCTAGTCATGGCCATAGATAGTTGTTTGGTATATTTTCACATGGATTTACAGTGTAATTCAAATTGGCAGCCATGTATGCAAAGTCAATATAGATTGTAATGAGCAACTAGTTCTTCCAGTTGGTTCCCCATCACTCCACTTCTAGTTTTTATAATGTATTTCAGCCATCAAAGATACTCCTTTGACCTCACACATTAGGGGGAATCTGTTATAGAAATATTTTCCTCACCCCATGCAATCTTGCACAAAAGGCCTTTTTCCATTTCCCTATGCAGACTTGTCATCCCTTTTTGCAAATCCCAAAGATAAAAATACATTTTTTCCACATATACACACCTTTCCTACTATACAACATGCGTATACGCATGTTGCACCACTACACCCTGCATACATTAGGAAATGTGTCGAGAAATGAAAAACGATGTGATGTTTCCATTTCATGACAGGATATCAATGATCCTTGGCCTTCCATATACTGGAAACAATCTGAATCATCCCTTCAGTTCCACTTGAAGGCTATAAATGGGTGTTACACATTATTTTCATCATCCCTATGAACATTAATGATGTAAACCTATATGTTTCCTTCAGAGGGGTCAATGGTTTGAATTCCTGAAGAATGAAGGGAGAAGAACTTTTACTGAGAGAAGCAGTTGTATTTTCCTTTATAAAAACCTTATTAAGGAAGATTTCCACAGGTTTCACTATACACAGGGTGTGGAAATGACGTATTTCCACACCTTTCTCTATAGCTAGGTTGTGGAGTTTCTTCAGGTTGCTCTATAGCTAGGGTGTGTAAATTCTTATGTGTGGGAAAAACGAACGTCTTCTCAATGATTTTAGAAGGATAAGATTATATGGTGAGGTGGCCTCCAAATGGTTTGGATCTTACTCGTTTTCACGATTTGGTGGGATCAAATAGAGGCTCATAAAAAAATATATTGGCTTGTTATTGAGTTTTGTAGCTTGGATTTTTTGGAGCTTGTATGTTGGCTTTAATATTTTCTTTGTCAAGATAGATTGTGAGTAGCTATGAGATCCATGGTCTCTGAATCCTTGGAGCAAGAAGTGTCTAGGAAGAAAGGAGCTGTTGGAAGGAACATGACAACATAAAGGCACCTGGTTGTATCTTTCTTCCGCATTATATAATAGAGTGGCATGTTTCTTTCTCATAAAATCATTCTCATTTTATTACATGACTCCTTGATCACATGTATAAGATTTCATTGAGTGTATTATTGTTGCTTTTACTTTGGTTGGTTTGTGTCATTGTAGATATAATATCACAAGAGCACCGGAGTGGAGCGAGGACAATAAAGATATAAGAAAGTGATATTCAAAGGTATGTCATTCATCTCTTGTTTGATAGTAAATTTGATGATTAGAGTGTAGGGAAAACACCATGTCCTGTCTTTTGTTCTAGATATAGGTGGATCTAAGGGGATTGATTTGCGTCTGCACTTAACAATTAACCCAATAACAAAATTGGTGACTCCATTAGGGATCAAATTGTTTTACTAGTTTGTCTCACTTTATTTCTTTGATTGCTTGGGTTCTATTTTCTGAGTCACTGGGAGATCCATCTTGACTCTTTTACTATTTAAATTCATTGGAAAACCTTCATATTTTTTATTTTTTTCCATTTTTTATTTGATTTCCGCACCCTACTTTGAGGGACAGTGCAATGATATAGGATCGCCCCACCTCGCTTGTTTAGACCAGTGTGGAATTTATGCATCCTACCCATATCTATCCTATGGAAACCTAGTATTTACGCACTTTGTTAGTCTACAACCTGCAACCATTGTGAAAATTTTGATTTTTGATGGTTTTTCCTTACCCAGATGTTGGATTTGGTTTTGGGGTGAACTTTTGGGTTTGATTATGATCTGTTTACAGTCTGCTTAACAGTTTTTGATCTTCTTTTAGACATCTTTTCTTTGTTTTCTTTTGAAATTTTTGGTCTCTTGCTTTGAGTCTCTTTCAGTTAAAAAGCGTTGTTCTTTCTTTAGAATTGTTTAGTAAAAAGAACACTTCTTTTTTTCTGAATAACTCGTGTTAAAAGAGAAACTTTGTTTGGGTTTCTTTTTCTTTGAATAATTTATCTATTTCTTTTAGCTATCTTTGAAACAAAAAAGATTTATTTTCTTTCTTTACATTAGATTGGGGGCATATTTGCATTTGAAGTAGCAAAATTGCATGGTTTTTGACATTTTTTAGTCTTGAATTCTAAAATCCTGTATTGGTGTACAATCTCTTTTGCTCATTACTTGAGAATATTGATATTGATGAGTTTAATAAAATTTTGGGACATTGTGCATCTGGGAATGATAAACGTTTTCTCCTTCTCGTAATATAGCTTTCCTCGAAATGAAATATTTTCATTACCATTTCTTTTGCATTGTTTAGAGTCAGTCAAAACATCATTTAGTCCACTCCATTTTCCTCTTGAGTAACAATAGCCTTAAAATAAATCACTTATAAAAATTGATTAGACATTTTTATATTTGTTGGTAGAAAACCTAAATTAGAATAGTTGTAGGGCTTTGGAATAGGTGTGAAAGATAACTTTCCAAAGCTGCAAACAAACATAGAATCTTGCGTTAGGGAGCGGTGAAATTCAATTGCTACATTTTTTCTTGGGAAGCCCTTCTAACACAAGGATCAAACCTAAGGTCACATTAAGACTGGAAGAGTTACTCACCCTACTTTGTTGGTCTCGGTGTAGAGATTATGTGTATTATGGGGGTAGCTTGAAGGTATACCCACAATGGTGAGTGGAAACCTTTCAAGTTCATTTCAAGCTAGATACCCTACCCTTATGTGTGGATCAGAATGACGACTGTTTCCCCAGCCATCACTATTGTAGTTGGTAACCTCAATGGCCTATATCTTTAGGGTCTTTACACGAGGTGACTGTGGAGGGGAAAGTCTTCACGGTACCTGGAATCGACGTTGGCCAAACTCACTCGGGCTCCTTGGAGGGTATACCCCTGATCATGTGTGGGAGCTTGCACCAGGGTGTAAGTCCATTAAGTAGGTCATCAACGTAAATTTTCCACCCACTCTATCTCATCCCTTTCTTACTTTGATCCTGTGACGTTGGATTTAATCACCAACTAGTGCATTCATTGTGACAAGGTTTTTTTTGCTTGGTTGCTTACTAGATTTTTAGCGTGTACTGTTTGTTTTCCCTATCAGACTCTAGGTTTGATATTTATTTAATGGCATCAGTTCCTGAAATGACCAATGAAGGAACCCCTTCTCCAGGGAAACCTTTTGTTTTTTCTTCTTACGAAAACATTTGTCCTCCTCACATCGCTACTTTGAGCCTTCAAGGACTCACAATTGGATTGTTGGTGTGGTTGTTTTCCACTCAGGTAATCCCTAATGCAGCTAGTGCTTTAGTCGTAAGCACTTCACCCCAAAAATACACTATCATAATGTTTAAAATCCACCTTTGTTTTAATATAGGGTGAAGCCCCTCATGAGTTGGCCACTGGTCATATGGGATCCCACCATATGGCCAGGCGCTAGCAACCAGTGCATTAGCTCCCCACTTCTCAACTCTAGGTTGTATGTGAAAGTTCATATGGCCTAGCTCTAGTCCTCCATGCCATTTCCTCCAGTGTAGCCCCCTCTATGCAGTAGCCTATGGTCTCGTGCATGGGCCATGTGGCCATGCCCCAAACTCTGCACCAATGTTGGTTCAATGGTCCTGGATCCTAGCTCGCAGTTGGATGGGGATGGCCCTTGTCGACTAGGGCTATCCCCCAAATCTCTTCCACCTCAACTTATAAAAACCATGCACCAAATCTCCAACAAGTAACATGTGAAACCCATATGGTTATCACCCAGTGGTTAAGTCGTTGGTGGTCGAGGAGGTTGGAGGTTTGAACCTCTTGGCCTAACAAAATTTTACCCAGCCATCATTAGGCATTTGTAAGGTGCAACGTGGCACCACCAGATTGCACCACATGGTGATCCAGGATTGGCCCACATCACCAATTCGTATCCCATGTCACCCTGCCACCTGTTCGACACATCAACAATCCATATGCCTAGTCACCTTGCTATGTGTCAGTCCATATGCCCAGTCACCTACCCATCTTTCATCCATACTCCATGTTTCCATCTGACATAGGGTCACGTCACTGTACATACATCCATGTGTCATCCATACGATGACACATGTCAAATATGTATAGTTCCAACTCAGCCCAAAAATGACGAAAATGGGTGACACATGTCACCTCCTGGTGATGCCATGTTAGCATGATGACATCATCCTAACATCACTTGTCGTACATGCTAATGTCAGTGTTGACTTTGAACTGGTTGAATTTTTTCCTGTTTGGTGAAATGAACAGAATGTGATATCAGGAGCATACGACGTCCATTTGAGCTCGTTCAAGTTGCGTTGGGTTTGTATCGACGTGGTCTACACACATCCATTTTGAATCCATTCTGAGAACTTTTTTTTTTAGGAATTTCTAAGCCCCATCAAGCTCCTATTTCTGATTATGGTTCAGTGAGAATGTAGGAGTCCACCAACCTAGGAACTCGCCATTATGAAAAAATGAGTAAGTATAGAACTATAAAGGGATAATATAAGGGGAAAAGGAAATGGGGAAAATGGGTAAGTATAGAAGAGGGAAAATAAAGGGAGAAAAGAAGTTGGGAAAATAGAAAAGGGGAGGGAAATTTTGGAAGCGAGAATTGATCTCAACAATAGGCTCCAAATGTGGGATCATAACCCCTTGTGGGTTTTCAAGAATCCATAATCTCTCGTGACCCAGTGCTTCCTCCCATTGGGCTATGGAGTTAGAGTAAGAATATAAAAAATTAAAAAATAAAATTATGTACAATGAGAATGAAAAATTCTTAGGAGAAGAAACCTTTCAAATTTTTCTCGTTGATAGGCAGCATTAATATTTTTCCCTTCATGTCTTGGAGAATACAGGAGTTAAAACCCAATATCTTCTCGATGACATATGGTCTGATCCAAAGTTCTGCAAACTTTGTATGCATGGACGACTTCTCCTTGGCATTGTTCCAAAGTAGCACCAGCTCTTCCTTATGGAAGTTCTTCATAGTTGTGCTTTGATCAAAATATCTCTTGACACTCTGTTTCCTCTGAGAAGTTCTATTCAGGGATTTTCTACATTTCTCGTCCAACTTCAACAACTAGTTTATTCTCCTCTGGATGGGTGAACTATTTTATGTATCTTCACTATTAACCACAGAGATCAATGCATTGATCTTGAGACTAATTGTCATTTTCTCTTCCTTCCTATAAACCAGTAGATATGGAGACATCCTGGTGCTATCCTTCAGAGTCATTTTTCTTTCCCATAATGTATCTGTCATTTTCATATGTGAATTCCTTTGGTTCTTGTCAATGGTTTTCTTCAGCATTTGCACAAGTGTCTTGTTTGTGGATTTGGCAAGGTCGTTACCTTGTGGATAGTAATTTGATGATTGAACCATGATGATTCCATATTCTACACAAAACTCCATAAAATTTGACGCAATGAAAACCAAACCATTGTATGTGATAAATTTATCAGGAACACCAAATCTCAACAAAATATTGTCTTTGAGAAATTTAATTAGCTCTTTAGAATCAACCTTTTTTAACGCCACCTCCTCTGTAAATTTAATGAAATAATCTGTATCCATGAGGATGTACATATTTTGTTTGTTATACTTCATATTAATTGGTCTGACAACATCGAGTCCCCATTCAGAGAATGGTTTCTCCACAATTGCGGTCTATAAGGGCATTGCATACCTCCTCATTTTTCCCGAAAACTATTGGTAGGACACAAATTTCCTTATCGTGGCATACGATTCTGAAAATTGATGGCTAGTAGAATCCGTTCGTTATTATCTTGTGGGAACTAGAAGTAAGAGTGAAGCATCCACCACATATTCCTTCATGGAATTCTCTCATCATTTCCTAGGATTGATTTTCATCAACACATCTCAGTAGTACACCATAATAGTTTCTTCTGAATAGTATGTCATCAATTAACACATATTGGATGACCTTCATTTTTAACGCTCTTCACTCCTTGGAGTTCATGGTGACTAGAAACTACCCATAACTTAAATAGAATATAATATATCTGTTCCATTCTGAATCAGCTAATGGTTCTCCGAATGAGATTGAAATCATCCCATCGATCGAATTCCCATTCACTATGAGCTTTCATAAACATTTTCCTTTGATTTTCTTTAAATTTTTAATATTGATATCACATTATTTTATCTTGTCTAACCAGTTAGCCCATTTTCCTTCTCTCAACTGTTGATTTAGAAGCATCTTTACTAGTGATTAGGGAGAATAAGAAATAACATGGGAGTTTAATATATACGTCTGAAAGTGTGTTACTGCTTTTACAAGAGCCAAGGCTTTCTTCTCTAGTTATGAATACCTCAACTCATATTCGTTTAGGGTTTTTATCATAAAAATTATTGGGAGTTCTTCTCCTTTGCTATTTTTGTGAGTGAGCATGGATGCAACAATTGTCTCTGTAGAAAATTAATAGATGATGAAATATATTTGGAATACTAACTGATGAGGAAAAGATTAGTGGTGATTTCTCCTTTGATGTTTTTGAATGCCTCCTGAGTGTCTTTTTTCCATTCGAACCTATTCTCCATTTTCAACAACAAATTGATTTGGTTTACGATGCTTGTGTAATCCAAAACAAATCTTCACACAAAATTGATTTTTTCGAAGACTAAATGGACTCCCTTCTTGGATGTCAGGGGGTTGATCTCATTTATTTCTTTAACTCTTTCTATATATATTTAAATCCCTTCCTTGCATACAATATGGCCCAACAATTTTCCTTTATTCATAATGAACAAACATTTCTTTGGATTCAGAGAAAAACCATATAATCTGCATCTTTCAAAAACCTTTCTCAAATGATGGATATGATCCTCTCTTTTATTTGAATGCACCATCAATTCATCTTGATATCCTTCCATAAACCTTCCTATCAACCCATTGAACACATGATCCATGGCCCTTTGGATTGTGGCTCCAACGTTATTCAAACCAATGGGCATTCTAGCATATGCATATGTCTCCCAAGGTGTGATAAATGTCATATTTTCCCTATCTTCCTTGGCCACCAAGACTTGGTTATATTTAGAAAAACCATCCAACACGGACATGCAGGCTGATCCAATAACTTGTTGTAAAAGGAACTCCATATTGGGTAAAGAAAAATTATCCTTTATGCTTTCTTTGTTAAGGTCTCTTAAGTCAACACACATTCGAATTTCCCGTCTTTTTTCTTACAATCACTAGATTTGAAATCCAGTATGAATTTTTGATGGGATAAAATATCCCTTCCTTCCTCAAATTCTCTGATTCAATTTTTACCATAGGTTTTAGCTTGGGATTCATCATCCTTATTTTTTGTTTCACTGGTTTCACTTCTTCCCTCAAAGGAATGATGTGTTGGAATATATTTTTATCATAAGCTTTTAAATCATCATAGTTCCAAGAGAACACATCAATATTTTATTTGAATAAGGAAACATGTTGATCAACCTCCTCAGTAGTGAAATCTACTCCCAGGTTGACATTTTTCGGGGAATTGTCAGTTCCAATATTGACTTTTCTCATTTCTTGCACCTTTCGAACTAAAACTTGTTCAAGGATATTCTTATCATGATCGTCTTTAGTATAAAGAGATTAGGATTATATACAACCTTTGGGGACAGGAGACGAGAGATTGTCTTCATCATCATGATCATTTAACAAAAAATTACTAGTTGTTCATCATTCTCAAATACTTGCAAGTATTCAATGTTATCGGGTATGGATCGTCGAAAAGCCCTTTCTAGTTGGAAATATGTTTTTCTTTGGACATCATGTGGGTTTGACAATGACAATGCCAAGGCTAATGAATCTGCCTTGTGATTCTTGTCCCTTGGAATGAAATCAGTGTTGAAGGAATTGAAGGATTCGATCAGTTCATTAACTCTTTTGAAATATAATTTAAGTCTTTCCTTTTTGATTTTATACCTTTGGGTAACTTGATTGATGACCAACTCTGAGTCTCTAGTTACAATGAGATGTTCTATTTTCATTTCCTATGCAAGGATCATCCCCTGGATCAAATCTTCATATTCTACCTCATTATTTGTGCATAAGAATTCCATTCTTGAAGCATGTGGATGCATAATATTATTTGGTCTCAAGAGAACAATTCCAACTCCATTCCCATATTTTGAACAAGATCCATCAAACGACATCCTCTAGTATCCTTCAAACAAACACTCTTGATTTTCAATGTCTTTAACTTTATCTAGGATTTCGTTATCCTCCATTTCTAGGATAGCATAGTTTCCAATCCTGGCATCTTTGTAATCCTCCATCAATTCATTCTCCTTATTCTTGAAAGATAAGGGTTTTCTAGGTTCACAGGGCATGCTAATCATTACTCCCTCTTTTCCTGGTATCATCATACAACTTCCATCGTTCATTATATATCCACTGATCATGGATTCCCAATCTCTTCCCAACACAAACCCATAGGCTAGGGGAAGGTATACCATAATAATACTAAAAAATGTAATGATATGGGGGGTTGTTGTAATCCAAGCATAAAATTCCTTGATTTCTCCATAAACCGACACTTTTCTAGAATAAATTGCATATATGCTTTCATCGGTTTCATAATACTTAGTGAAACTCATGCTCAATGCCTCCATGACCATTAGTGGAATTATATTATATGTTGCACCAGTGTCAACTAAAAAATTATGTAGTGCAACATCATGATTTTCAATCAAGATATAGAAGGACACATTTTTACCTTGCATTTTTACCCCTCATATTGGCAGTTGTCAGGCTCTAGATTTGTTTTGGATTGTCACAACAACTTCATCTCTTTCAGATGGATCTTCCAATAACTTCAAAATGTTATGTCTTTGTTGGGGAATGTTCACCACTTCCATAAAGGGAAAAGTTATCCTCAATTTACTTAGGTCCTCCACGAAAGTATATGTCATTTGAGTGGAGCTTGACACCATATATTTCCTTTTAGTTTCATTTCCATCCATAACTTTCTCATTTGGCACTTTTTCATTTTCTTTTTCTTTTTCCTTTTCTTTTTGTTATTCCTTGTCATATTCTCCTTTATTCTTTGGTCTATTTACAAACCCTCTTTTATGGGCCATGTTTTCTTTCGAGTTAGTATTGTTGGTGCCCTCTTCAAATATATACATGGATGCCTCACATCTGTCCATCTACACAGTTTCATATCTTTCATCAGGTTAGTAATACTTTTATCACTCAATTATTTTCTCGTCATAGACATCATCCAAAACATCCGGATTTGGAGTAGGTTGTCTGGGAACCCTTGGTATTTTTGGGTTATTTGTTTTCTCAAACCTCACCATGTTTTCTGGGGGAGGATTCCTCCTTTTCTCTCAGATTGGCATTCTTGGTTTTGGCATGTAATTGTCTCCCCTTGTTAGTTTGGTTATCTCATTCTACATTTGTTTGATAGTTCTATTCCTTTTTTCAATTTCAATCATTTTCTTAGTTTCCCATGTTGGCATAGGGTCAACCTTTACATCAGGTATGGTCCCCTTGAAAAATCATCCTACTGCCACTTGACTTTGATCCACTTGAGGCTTGTATTCCTCATGTTTTCTTGAGCTGGAAGTTCCTTGGTCATCAATATTTAATCCCCCGAACTTCCTTTTTTCTCTTCCCAGTATAATCTCGGGTTCGACACCCATTTTGATCATAATTTATTCCATCTCAATGGATTTAGTAATTTCCTCCCCCAAAGTATCCATTTGGGAAGTTCTGATGACATACTTTACATTCGGGGAAATTGCATTCTTATAACAACCAAGAATGATCGGGTCATTTGGTCTTTTATCTTCTGGAATTCTACTCAAGGTCTTATTGAACCTAAGTTTAAAATCTTGTATCATTTTATTCTTCCTCAAACCAATCTAGTTGAAGTTTGTTAGGAGGGTATGGTAAGAAATTGGAGGGGAAAACATACTTAGGAACATAGCTTCAATGTCGTTAAATGAGAATGGATATAGTGGGAAAGGTTGTATACCATTCATAAGCTCTTTGTGATAAGTTTTGTAGAAACAACCTTACCATGACATCGTCATATTCAATAAGGTGAAAGTCACAAACATCAAGAAATAAGTTCAGATGCCTCTTTGCATTGATTGATTCATCTCTAGAAAATTCCTTTATGGTGCCCTTAGGGAGAACATGGAGATCATGTTTCTTACCTATAATATTAAGAGGGGAATCTGTTACCCTCTTTCTATTCTTAAACCCTGGGATTCCTTGATTTCTTGTGGCATCTCTTACACCTCCTTGTCTCTCCTCATGATGCTCATTATTATAGCAAGATTTTCCTCACCCCATGAAATCTTTCACATAAGGCCTTTTTCCATTTCCCTATGCAGACTTGTCATCCCTTTTTGAAAATCCCAGACCTAAAAACACATTTTTTCCACATATACATACCTTGCCTACTATACATCATGTGTATATGTAGGTTGCAACACTATAGCCTACATACATTGGGAAATGTGCCCAAAAATGAAAAATGGTGTCGGGTTTCCATGTCACAATGGGAGATCAATGATCCTTGTCCTTCCATATATTGGAAACGTTTCGACTCGGCCCTTCCATTCCACTTGAAGGATATAAATGGGTCAATTCTGAGCTATGGAAAATAGGAGAAAGATTTCAAATTTGAGAGAAAAGTTACTCTAGAGAAATTATTCACTTCACATTGAGTCTCCATCCCTTTATCCTTTACGTCTAAACATAGTTTTCATCCCCCAAGATCTTCCCTTATTGAGTGAGAAATCCATTGTCTCTCTTAAATGATCTTTCCTTTGGTGGAGGATTGAAGTGGTGGAGGCCTAGCGGGAAGGAAACTAGTTTCTTGTCTCCGAACCATGACGACACAGAAGTCTATAACTTATTCACTTATGTTGATTATATCTTAATAGAAATACTCTTTTATCATCCAATTGATACCTTAAAAATATTTGAATTATTATTCCATGGGCGTATTTGTTATGAATGTTAATGGATTATGGTATTGAATGTGTTAACATCATAGATTATCACCATATGCTTTGTTTGCTTGGTTGTTGAGGACTAGTTGCAGCTATATTTCTTTGAGTCAAGTGCTCAATGGTGGACTTCATCAAACGTCTAGATGAGGTAGGCATTTTATCTTGTCTTGCTAGCATATTTTTTTATAGAGCATACTTGATAATAGAGTTGGTTTCTGCAGTCATTTCTGTATGTTGTGGTTTTCCCTAGCCATAGAGAGTTTTTTCTCATAAAAGAATTGGAGACCATACTAGGGATTGAATCTTCTTTTTCGAGGTTTGGAATGTTTTTCTCCTTAGATTTTTCTCGTTCATATTGTGTTTGTTGTCGCATCATTGCTTGACAACCTCTGTTCACTCTAGGTTTGAGTCTTTGATCCTGCTCCTTTTCCTAGTTGTGTTTTTGACACATATACGTGGGTTTTTGCTTGAAAATAACGTATATATGCGTGTTTTCCTTCTGAAATATGCGTGCATACACACTTTTCCCTTGAACAGTCAAGTACATCAAACTTTGTTTCTTGTTTGTTGGGTTTTGTGGTTGTTGGGTAGGTTTTGATGATTGTTGAGTCTTCTTAGGTCTCTGTAGTGACTATTAAGTGTCTATGGGATGACAATAAAACTATCTTTAGTTGAATTTTTGGGCTATTCTTTTCCCATCATCTTTTCATTTTGATTGTCCTTGTACATTGGGTTGAGTGTTTTTCTCCTTGGTATCCTACTTGAGTTGTCTCTTTCTATACACAATAGAGTTTTTATATATCAAGTTGTTGTTCATTCCATGCATTTTCATTTTTATTATATTGAAAATACAAAAATATTAGGAATTTTACATTGATTGGCATTTTGATATTTTGAGTCTTTGTCATTTATATTAGTGCAAGGAAATAAATATTGCATTTTTTTTTTTCAAAATTGTAGAATTGAATTGAAAATTGCATTTTAACAAGCATATCATTCATTGGAAATTCAAGGTTAGGACTTTGATTTATATTCATATTTACTTTACTTGTTGAGTCATAACATCACCAGTTTCACGACTGCACCTTTTGAGTAAGAACGAACATTATAATTAACATTATAGTTTAAAATTGATTAGTAACGATTTTATTTTCTAGGGTGCACAAACTAGCTTAGGATTTAGTGCCTTGGAATAGGATTTTGTGAGTAAACTTCTCCAAGGCTATTAAATCAACATATGTTTTTGACTAAGGGAGTGGAGAAACCCATTGTATAATCGGTAAGATAAGGAGGCTCCAATTACATCAAAGTTAATCACGAGGTCATGTGAGGTCAGTTGAAGGGATATACCCACGATACCTTCTTAGCGTCAGAGATATTTCTGGGGATCTATTCATATCTGGGGATCTTTCTAGTGCCCTTAACTCTGTGAGACACAATGCTTTCAAGGTTTCAGGATTTTCTACGCTACCCATACGATGGACCTAACTTACGACTACTCGCTTGTGCATCCGTTATACACTGGTTTCTTAGTTTCTTGACTTAGGTGCCACATAGGTTACTTGTAGGGGTTATTCTTCAGGTACCCTAGGTCAGATAAAGGTCGGAAAACACATAACCTTTATGGAGTATCATCTCTTCGGGGGGATTTGACTCATTGGTTGGTAAACCCACGAGGGTCCTTATAACTTATTTTGTTACCTCTGATCTTTAGCATGGAGTCTCAAACCCCTTTTGGGCAAGGCATACCTAATTTAGGGAGGGAGGCCCCTTTCAACCACTTTATCTTGTTTGTGTGCATATTGGTCGTTTGATTATTTTTGGTGTGCTCTTTGATTACTAGTTGGCCTTGGGATTTGTTTTTATACCTTGAGTCTTAATTCATCGTGGAGTCGAACTAGATTCCTCTCCTATCTCACTGCTTATTACAGTTACCATAGGATTTCGAATCTTTTCCTTATAAAAGGCTTAGAGTCATTAGACGTGGTACACACACCTCCACTTTTCAGACTTGTGATTCTAAAAGGATGAGTATTGAACTAAGTCATCAAAATATTGGGAGCCCCTCGACTCCCACACCTACTATAGTTAATGGCACCCCTTTAACTCCTGCAACCACAATGGTTGTAGTGTCAGAGCTAGCTATCATCATTGTTGCCCATACTATAGTGAATGCTAAACTTATTTCCACCAACCCATTTGGGTCTCTTGGTCACTCACCGGGCTATAATGTTCATTCCATCCCTATGGAATCTAGTCCTTTTTCCTATGCTATGTTGAATTTTACTTCATAGTTTTCAAACTCCATCCCAGTTATTGGCCCTAATGCTAGCATTGGACTTGGGAGCCTAATTCCTCCTTATAATCCATTCATGATTGGTGGTGCTCAGATCCTTCAAATGACTCCTACCATGGGAGGCATTCCTTCTTTTAAACCTCGGTTTAATCCTATTGCTTCTGGGTGGAGAAAGCAACCTAGTGGACAAGATTTTGCTCAAGTTCTGTCCTATACCCTCACCTCCTCAGTTATGATTCTGACCAACATGTTTGGCATGATGAATCCAACTGTATCCTCCATATTCACACCCGGAGGAGGTTAGTTTCATGCCTTGGGAAACCCCCAACCCGTATCCACTCCATCTCGGGGAAATTTTTATAACTCCCATCATAACATTCCTACTAGAATGATTCTGAACCAACCTCTTATGAATCAACATAGAGGAGGGTCTTACAATCCTAGATAGATAAATGGTGCTTACTAGAACCATGGATGGGTTGCAGTTCCCCAAACAAAATATTTCTAGGGAGCTTGGGGCTAGATGTCGCAACCCCATCTCCCTTTTATGACCATGCGTAATCTGCCATACTTGTCTAAGTTGATGAATGACCCTGTATGTCAATATCCTACATGGCCCCTTGTTCCCACCAAGATTCCTTCAGATATTCCAAAATTTGAAGGTAAGAATGGTGAGCATCTCGTTGATCACATCACCACATTTCGCATATGGTGCTTTTTAAATTTCCTTAATGACGATTCCATTCACTTAATATTATTTCAACACACCCTGATAGGGGTTTCCACAAAACAGTATATCAAGATACCTAGGGGGGCATATGGCACCTTTAATCAGATGGTGCTAGTCTTACTTAACCACTTTCAATTCTCGGTTCATTGTGATGTTGGCCTATAAATTATGTCGACCTTACGCTAGGACACAAACACTTGTATCTTAGATCACATCCAAGACTGGCATAGACATAAGAGGTTGATAAATACTTGCATCTCCCAAATTTTCTATTAGACTGGTTCCTTAAGTCCTTGCAGCCTCCTATATCAAAGGATGTTGCTACATCTAGTGTTACATATGAGCAATAAGAAATATTCAAATCCCATTAGTTAGATCTTATATATGCTCATTATGGGATGTTATACCAGATTCTTTTGGACACACCGAGGTCAAACTATGAACAAATACAAAATTATAGACTTCATGCTGATGGCATTGTAGGCTCCACCAATGTGAAATCCATAGACTCGGTGACAATCCATTTGAAAGAGTTGTCTCTAAACCAATATGAAGGAGGAAAAACTTCATATATGTCCTCCAATCCATTTGAAAGAGTTGTCTCTAAACCAATATGAAGGAGGAAAAACTTCATATATGTCCTCCAATCCCACTCAATCGATGAATTTACATTTCGTGCAATCACCAAATGGACCAAATGGTAACCAAAAACTAGGCACGAATAAGAAGAAAGGACGTAATAATAATCACAAGGGTGGGAAGAATATAATAAACCAAAGGACAATGGTAATAATGAAAAGATGAATAATAATGTTGGTGAGGGAAAGAAAGAAAGGCATAAGGTGAAATTTCCCTGTAATATTTGTACAGAGGATCATCTTACTCATTTATGCCCCAAACTTGTGGAAGCTACGAAGCTCTTATCTCTACCTCCTGTCATGCTAGAGAATCCTTTCCCACATAAACAGTACATGGCCTTGGGCTCCTCAAATGCCAGAAATGTGGTCGGTGGAATTCAAAACCCACTGAAACAAGACGATGATCATTTGTGCATAAATATGGTCCATTATTAGGTTAATTTATCCACATGGTCTTGCGATTACAGTTCTTCACAAACTGTACCTCGTCTAGAATCTCTTCCTCCTCCTTCATAGATGCCTTTGCAGATCAAAAAACAAGAGCCACCACCTTGTATTCTGAAAGGAGCACTCAAGAACTCTACCCACAATCCAAATGCTAGAGCCACCCAAAATTACTCTATTTTTTAGGACCTGGGTCAAACCCCTTATGCGATATCAGCTTTGGAGGTACTCCATACATGTCCTTCACAAAGAAATGCCTTGCTATCTACGTTAGGAGATCTAGACCGTAGTGGCTCAAAAGTTATAAGTTTGACATCATATATGTGAAGCCTCACTTTCCTTACCATCTGGCATTCCAAATCCACATGGGTTACTTGAAGTATACCATCAAACGTGTGGTTGTTGATGAAGGTGTTGCTACATGTGTTATGTCCATGATCTATTGGAAATCTCTTGGCTCTCTGAATCTCTCTCAATCTCCAACCATTTTGACTGATTTTGATGGTCATTCCTTTTTCCCTCATGATATTCTTCATGGCTTTCTGTTATAGTTAGGTGGGACGACGGTAGAGGATGTCGAGGTGGTTGATGCTCCCCTCAATTATAACTTGTTAGTAGGATGCAATTGGACTTATTCTATGACTGTCGTTGTATTTTCCATCTTTTTCACTCTTTGTTTTCCTTATGATGGGAAGATAGTGATGGTCAACCAATTATCCTTTGTGTATGCTATCCCTAGTGCATTTATTGGACCGTCAATCCTCGTGGTCGACAATTCTCAGCTGACAAATGAAAATATCAGTGTCAAAATGTATTCATCCCTTATGGGTACCTTCAAATTCATGGCACCGATTAACCATGTTTATGCCATGTAAAATAGGTTTTTTTCATCAGATATGTCTATTCCTTTCTACACTTTCTATTTTAACAATCCTTGGACCCTACCTTCCTCAAATTAATTTTGTGAAGGTTAGTTGGATGCTAGAATGGCCATGCCACTATTGACAGTGGAGATAGTGTATCAAGTTGTTCTTAAATCTTTTGTCGATCATGATCCTATTACCTCAAAAAAGGACAAGGAGGATCTTGTTATTAAGCCTATGTGGACCACTTCGTTGTCTTCCTCACATGACTGCCTTGATGAGACCTTTCCCTCGGATGAAGATATCATCAAATCCATGAATGGTTCTGACAAACCTTGGGATCATATGCATCATCACTCTTATTTTCTCCCAAATCTTTCTAGAATCGAACAAGATGACTTTTGATCTACTTTGAGCAAGATAGTCGGTCACATCGTAGTTCCACTTGATACGCACAAAATTTATGATGAAGGAAATATGGCGAGTATATATCCTACCCTCGCGATTGATATCTCTCATACCCCTAGAAATATTGAAAATGTACACATCGGTGCAAATTGTTCACCAGAATAAATTCTGATTTACACCAAATTCCTCAAGGAATTTCGAGATGTATTTTCTTGGTCATATGAAGAGATCCTAGGAATCGACCCTCGAATTGTCGAGCATGATATTAGAACTTATACAAATGCTAAGCCAATTCAACAATGTCTTAGAGCTTTCAATACCTAGAAGTTCCCGACTATTAAGGAATAGGTATAGAAACTAATTAATGTTGTATTTATCTACCTAGTTCCCTTGACTCAATGGGTATCCAATCCCGTTCCTGTGAATAAGAAGTAAGGAACCATCTTTGTATGCATGGAATTTAGTGACCTGAACAAAGATTGTCCTAAAGACAACTTCCCGACACATTTCATTGATCATATTCTCGACGAGTGTGCAAGAAGCTAAGTGTTTTATTTCATGGATGGATTTTCAGGATATAAACAAATTCAAATTAAACCCGAGGATCAATAGAAGATGAACTTTATTTGTCCTTGGGGTACTTTTGCATACTGGAAGATGACTTTCTACCTTAAAAATGTCAGAGAAACATTCCAATGTGCTATGACCTTCGCATTCCACGATGTTAAGCATATAGTTGAAGCTAATCTTGATAATCTTGTTGCTCACTCTTGCAAGAGTGGATCACTCTAAGGACCTTCGACTAGTTTTTGAAAGATGTCGACATTATAGAATCAAGTTGAACCCTCATAAATGCATATTTTGTATTAGGTCTGGACATCTTATAGGATTTTTAGTCTCTGAGACAGGGATCATGGTAGATCTATTAAAGGTTGAGGCAATACTTTGATTGCCTCCCCTGCACACTATTCAAGAAATTCAAGGTTTACAGGGGAAAACAATTTTTTTACGTTGGTTTATAGTAAACTATGCCAATATTATTAAAGGTTTCATGCATCTTTTGAAGAAGGACACCCCTTTTATATGTGATGGAATCCTTCCATGCTTTGAATAAATCCTTGGTATGGATGCCTCTGCTGAAGTCTCCTGACTATAGTAGGGATTAATTGGTATGGTTTTGGTTCAGGAGGATGATGAGATCCGTGAGCACCTCATCTACTGTCTTAGTCGAAACTTAGTCAGTCTTGAGCTCAATTATTCTCACATTGAAAAGATAGCTTTGGATGTCTTTCACATAGTCCAATGTTTATGCCATTATATATTTCTTTGTAAGACTATTGTGGTTGTCGATGTCAATCCATTTCAATACGTCCTTACCAGGAATATCATATGGGGAAAATATAATAAATGGATTGTCAATTTACAAGAATTCGATCTTGTTTTTGCTTCTGTGAAATATAAGAAATAACTAGTCTTTGAGGAGTTAATATCCAACTTCCCACAATTGGATGAGGATGCTATCCATGTTGGTTTGTTTGTGGATGAACAAAGTTTCCTTGTCTCGTCGGCCCACCCCTAGTATGGAGACATTGTTCTCTATATTCAAACATTGAAGTACCCTTAGCATCTCTCGAGAGGTGACCGACGATGTGTATGATAAGAAACCAAGAATTACATTATATTTGGTGAACCTTTGTATTGTCGATGTATAAACAATATCCTGCATCATTGTTTAACTCACGAAGAAGCCGAGTCGGTTCTAAATGATTTCTACAGTGGGGCTTGTGGTGGTCATCTATCCAGGCTTGTGAAAACCTAGAAACTTTTGCGAGATGATTGTTTATGTCCATATATATTTAAATATTGCATTGATGCAGTTAAGAAGTGTCACTCCTACTAGGTGTTCACTCAAAAAATCCGCTCGCGTCCAACCCCTCTTCACCCAGTCATTTCCGTCGGTCCCTTCACCAAGTGGGGAGTGGACTTCGTGGATTGCAACATAATTTCGACTGAGGGGGAATAAAATCATTATTGTGGTCATAAAATACTTTAATAAGTGGCTCGAGCCCATGCCTACAATTAAATATGATGGGAATACTATCACCTTCTTCATATTCAATCAAATTATCACCATATTCGATATCCCGAGTGAGATTGTCACTGATCATGGCAGTCTCTTTCAGAATGAAATGATGGAAGAGATAGCATCCAATCTAGGGTTTAATCATGGTAATTCTTCCCCTTACTACCCCTAGGAAAATGGAAAGTTAGAGGCCATCAACAAGTCTCTTAAGACCATTTTGTAGAAAGCTGTCAGCCAGAGTAAATTTGACTGGCATATTATGTTATATCCTGCACTCTAAGCATACCAAACCTTTGTCAAGAATGCCACCAGATTTTCTCCTTTCCAGTTAGTACATGGTGTGGAGTCGATATTACCTATTGAATGTGAAATCCCTTATATTAGATTGGTATTCATTCTCCTCCCTGACACATCCAATCTCGAGCGATGCCTCGTACACCTATAGAGTCTTGACGAGCAGCATCGAGACGCCTCTACGACTATCAAGGCTAATAAAAAATGTGTCAAGGTTCAGTACAATAATTTTTTCTTTCCTTTCTTGTATGTTGAGGGTGACTTGGTCCTTTTATATGATAAATCCAAAGAACCATTGGGGGCAGGTAAGTTCAAACCCATGTGGCACGGTCGCTATATCATGTAATGTGTCTTACAAAAAGTAGCCTATGTGTTAGAAGATTATGAAGGGAACATATTGGCCAAGCTTGGGAATGAGATCTACTTGAAAAGATATTATGCTTGAGCCCCAATATTGGGAATAACTCTTTATATACTAATGTAATTTAGTTTTTATATCTTTTCCCTTTCTTTTTCATCTTCAACTTTCTTACCAAGTTTTCCCTTGGTTGGAAGATGTCAATGAAGTCTTCGGGCTACTAAGGATTCACAGATGGTGATAGTCATCATACATGGAACTTGGCTTATGTTGCTTGGGTGGTTTACTTTCCCAAGGTTCTACTGGTATCTTTAGGTGGTGTATGCCTAGGGCCATCCATGAACAATGTCATTGAACATAGCGTTGTTATAGAACTTTTACGAGATTCTATTTCACATGGTATTCACTCTTTAGAGGTTCACTTAGATTCCCAGTTAGAAGTATTTCAGTTGAACGAAAATTACCACATACACGATCCTACTTTACTTCGAAGTTTCTAAAGGTACGTATTTTAGAGAGACAATTTGATTTTATTACTTATCATCACATACCTAGGAGTTCTAATTATGTATCTGATGCTTATGATAATTTATTTTTAGATTGGCATTTGTCACTTAACTAAAGAAAACAAAAAAATATCATCGATGTACACATTGTAATATAATTAAAGTTGAAGAACCATGTTTTATATATATTTAAAAAAATATGGTGTTTATAGTACAAAATTGGGGTCAACACCCTCAATACACATATACAACCGATAATACAAAATCCATGACATCTACACCAGTGGTGCTAGATGTGTGTCATGGTAACAAACTATGATGTTTGGTAGATGCCAAAAGATTCTCGCCCAAGCTCTGGGCACACCAACCACTTTCCATTGCATGGCCTCCTATAGATCCTCTACATGAACCATCAAAAACCTATGTGTCAAAAAAGACAGGTTGCCCTACACATTTTGAAGGATTTACTCTGCTTCTCCTCCCACTGCCTCATCTCCCTGGTACCTCCAATGATGTCGTGGAATCCTATCCGACTATCGTGGACATACGTCTCCATCATACAAGTGTCTAGTTAGTACTTTGGATCATCCAAAAAATAATTTTGTTTTACTATACAAAAATACAAAAAAATGAAATATTTAAAAAAAATGACATACTTATTTCCCTGTCTGCGGTCCCTGGTGGCAGTCGCATGTCAGGGTCCCCTCTAAATGTGATCCCTACATAGGGGTAGTCATATAGAGAAATGACATGTCATCTCCACCAGTAAAATAAATCATCATTGTAGGGTGTGGGAACCCTACATCCCCTCTACCATCTCATTACCTTCATCCATTATGCCATCTCGAGCTCCTCGAGGAATTATCTCGACTCTATGTACCAAACCTAGAACCCAGTCGAAGAAAAATATGCACAAAATAGATTCAAACTTGAAGTTCCTCTTGTCACACTATTTGCATTACGTCAATTGGCTCTTCATATTAGCCAGTAGTGAGGTGCACCAATCATACACTGTGGGTCTCAAACACTCTATAGAATAGAACATGAGTAGCCTCAATGCTTGGTGCAACAAATTTGATCTTGTGATCCTGGTCACAACAAGGAAAATAATCTTGAGGCTGATATTGTTTATCACTCGGATGGGGAGTTGAATATCAACCTTATCGGTCCCTGGGCTTTGATATTCGCCACCTCACCCTGACTCAACAACCCAATCAAGAAATATATATCCTCGACTTTAATCCTCAATGGTTGCCCATCGAGGTTGAATCGCTCACTGTCTGGATCACAGTAATCCATGAGCAACTGAAGCAACCTCACTTGGGCCCTTATCCCTTTGAGTGCCCAAAATTTGTACAACCCACATCTTTTCAAGGCCATTTGGGTCTCCATATCTCTTTCCACATCAACATCTACCACCTCATGTTCTATGTCCCTCCATTCTAGCGCCATATTGCCAGAGAAACATCAATGTTTGAGTTAGGAACGATCAAAAAACTTGTTTACGGACTTGTACACGGGTTGTAGCATTCACATTCATGTATAAGGTTGAGTACACACAGCCTGTATTTTAGACAGTCACGTATAACCTCATGTATACGTGACCCTATTAGTGGTAGCCCGCATACACTAAATTACCTAATTTGCACCTTAATTAACTCAAATTTTGTAAACTAAATAAAAAATGTAATCCACTAGAAAGGAAGAGGAGGGGAAGAGGAATTACCTGGCCCAGACAGTCTCTGATTTTGACAGTCAACGCTCCCACAATCACCAGTTGAAGATCAGAGGTAATTTGGTCTAAATTTCACTATTTGGGTAAAATGTCAAAATGACATAGTAAAATTTGGTTTTTGTTACTATTTATAGCAATTTTTACCTACTTTATATAGTTTCATATCGTATTTTTGCGTAATGGACTAATACAACAGTGGATTGAGTTGGTTTTTGTAGTTTTCACTAGAGATTCTTATGGTTTTTAGCATCATGTTGACCATTCATAACTACAGGTAGGTATTTTCTCTGCCCAACATATAGGATAGGTATGCATTCCATCATGCACACTTGCATTATCCTATAACTGTCACTCATATGCCTTAGGTACAAACCCATTTTTTGTGACACAGAACCCTCCATCTGCTATAAGAAGTTTCATTATCAAACGGTAGAGACTTACCAAACATAGGTACCCTAGTTAGATGCTCTACTCTGTTATCACCATCATGATCATACTTCAAATCTGAGTTTAAATTTAGCAGGTGACTAAATCAGTGTAGATACATGGCATTATTTGGAGCTTTGGGTCATATGTAAAGGTAATATGGACAAATGTTAAGAACCAAACATCAATATAGCATAGAAAAACCTCAGGAAAACTACTCAATGCCTTGAAAAAGAGATAATTTCAGATAATAAGACTCTTCAAGGGGGAAACCTCCTTTTACCCCACTTAAATTTTCAAGTACAAGATGATTCAAAATGAAAATGTCTCCTTGGTATGTATAGGAGACTAGGAGGTATAATTACAACTAATGGCCTAAAGCTGACATAAATAAAATAACATTACTAATCTAATATGCCCCAATTAAGGGGTAATGAGCCAATATTAGGGCTTAACATGCCCCTCCCCTTGAGACAAGTGTT
>ML777486.1:670394-710856 GCA_009831015.1 Picea engelmannii | reverse complement strand
CAACTTAGCTTCTATTGAATCCATCAACTTAGCTTCCATTGAATCCATCTTCTTTTGTAGTTCATTTATGTCCCTACGCATTTCTTCATCTTCATCAAGAGTCCAATTAGGATTTTCTGGAGGCTTATTTGGTGTAGAAGGTCTCTTTTTCGGTGGCATGTTGGCCAAGTATCACTTTTGAATCTTGATTTTGAGGTGGTTCTGCTAGACAATATTTATTTTGTTCTATATTCCAAGTTTTGGCCCTTATGGGTATGAAAATTTATTTTAGGTAGTTCTCTAATATTTCTTATTTGCAATGCCATAGTTTTGATCAAAATTGGATGTGCCAAGTGGAATTTATGGTAACTTTCTCACAACTTGCCAATTTTTGGCCTTTCCAGGAGATCTCACTTGTATAGTATGACCCACACAAAATAATTAATATAAAATTCTAAAACTCACACCCAAAATACTACAGACTATTCACAATCCAATGAAACTAGTCCCACTCAATTTGGATATTCTAGAAAGAAGTTATGATTGTTTTACCTTGAACACCTTCTTGAGACTAGTCAATAGGAATAGTCAGATACCCTATCTTACACAAGGTGTATCTACATATTTGAGATGACCCAGATGTTGAACATTTTACCAGAGATAACTTACTAATTTCTCTAAATTCGATCCAGATTTTAGGGTCTGAAATATTACAAGAACAAATTTATAGCGAAAATTCTGCAATGACTCATTTCAGGATGATTCCAGAACCCTATCTTGTACAGGTTGTATCTCCAAAAGTATAAGGCCTAAAGAGATGAATTTTGAACCCAACGTACCTTGATCCATCTACTAAATTACCTCCAAGCCGTTCCTTTTGAAACATTGTAGAAAAATAGTTATAGGGAAAATTCCACAGTGTCTTATATGTAGCAGCGAAACCCCAAGACCTTGAGCTCTGATACCATTTGTTAATAACCAAACATCAATATAGCATAGAAAAACCTCAGGAAAAGTACTCAACACCTTGAAAAAGAGATAATTTTAGATAATAAGCCCCTTCGAGGGGGCAATCTCCTTTTACTTCACTTAAATGTTCAAGTACAAGATGATTCAAAATGAAAATGTCTCCTTGGTATATATAGGGGACTAGGAGGTATAATTACAACTAATGGCCTAAAGTTGACATAAATAAAATAAAATTACTAATCTAATATTCCCCAATTAAGGGGTAATGAGCCAATATTAGGGCTTAACAACAAATATGGCATAAGAGTGAAGGAAGGAGTCTTACGGAGCCTTGATCTTGAAGAAACCCAAATCGATGATTGAGGCCCATATCGGGTGATGAACTAGCGTGAAACTTAACTATGAGAGGGTGGACCAGGGAAAACCATTGTGGTTTTAGTAGTGGATGCGTGGCGCCTTTGGAAGTGCATTGGGGCGAAATGTAGTTTGAATGAAATCACTTTCTCAACAACCCCAATGTCACGTGGTTTAATGTGTCAAATCAACAACTTGTGGGGGGAGGTGACAGTTAGTCAAATCACCTCATCTCACTAGTTTAGGTACTTCCCACCCGACATGTAAAGCGAACATCATCGTATAACTAACTCAAAATTTCATCATTCAAAGTAGATTGATGAAGCATGGAAAACCAACGTACCATGTCAGTTATTTATGATTAAGATTCAAGGACTACTGATCTTCAGAATAGGGTATCTTTATCCTACTCTGGGAAATTGTCGTTTCATACATAAGTGGAGTAATCTCGACTGGATTGATTTTTTGAGTTCTGTAAAATTAAGGGAGACAAAATAATGGCCTCTGCAAGGATGAATGAGATGGATAACGTAAATCGAACAGTATCTAGTACAACAGGGTTCTCAACTAATGTATCAAGCTCACCAATAAGTGAGAAAGAAAGGTGGGTTGCACAGATATTAGCAACCAAATTTCATACAGAGTCAGCAATGAATCAGAGTCAGGGGTCATATTGAACCCTGTTATGAGGGACCTAGTCATCAATGAACATGCAGACAAAACCTACAAATAAGCAGTGAAGAAGAAGTAGAGAAAATGACAAAGAATAAAAATCAGAGCTGAGACGATGGAGAGCATAGGAGAAAATCAACTCGCTTGGTTGAACACTCTAAAAGAGGAAATCACCAAGATGAAATGAATTCTCAGGTAGGATTAAGTACATTCCAACAAATTTTGGATAGATGGAAATCGAAGAAAGGGTCCCTAGATATGACCGACCTATTACTAACCATGCCTTTAAAATAGGATAATTGTTATTATAAATCACTCTTTTTTGTAACTTATCTCTATTTTTAGAATTATGGGGAAGTCTAAACGTTTTGAATTCCATAAGTAATTCCCCTATATATGTGTTATCTCTAGGATATGAAAATATATGGAAAAAAGAGGATCCTTCCCTCTGTGCAGGAAGACTTTGGTGATTTTTTGGGGTTGAATTGCATACATATGTAGTAGCTTTGAAGTCTCTATGAAAAGATTCCAATGGTGGTGATATGAGTTTTGTATTCCCTCATTGTATGTATTTCCCGTGTTTCTTCAATTCCATTTACACCGTCTTCTGTCTAAATTTGAGAGTTAGAGGCCCAGAATTCATCATTTGATGCTCTTGGTTTAAACAATTTAAATTGTGTATGTTTCTTCTTAGAAAATTAAGAATTCATTCATGTAATTATCTGATGTAGTTATTTTCTTCTCTTTCCTCTTACCACTCTAATTAAATTCAAGTTATAACTCAGATTCATTGCCTCATTTAGCCTTTATCCTCTAGAAAGTTCTACAGGCCAGTCAATGTTTTCATTCAATTTCAAAATATGACTCCATAGCCCTAAATGTCACTCCTCTTTTTGGCTAGCAACTTTATAAACCCCCCCCAAAACAAATCAAATATAGCCACCGATTTTCCATAGATATATCAGGTGACACAAGAGAGCCCTCTCTGAGTTGAGAAGGATAGTTCCTCAGCTCTAAAGCTGGTTGAAATAGTTACCTATGTCATTTGTCTAGTCACCCGGATAAAATTTACAGAGTGTTAACATTCTGGCGCCATTGCAGGAGATGGAATTGAAAACTTTTCCCTGGGAAGAATGACATGGTTGAGTCCTAAGGTCTGAGAACAACAGGAACTGAGGTACATATTGGCCATAATCCTACTCTAGTGACTCCACACATCAAAAAATCAGTTTGAAGGCGATTCCACTAGTAGAAGAATCCATAAAATTTCAATGGCGACTCCACTCTCAATGAAGAATCCATCTTCCAAAACATCAATGGTGACTCCACTCATAATGTGAAATATAGATCCCAAAACGTCATTGGTGACCTCACTCAAATTTTGAATACAAAATGCAATTCAGAGGATTCACTGAAATATGATGCCCCTTGGCTGAGGTATGAGAAGGCATTATGAAAGAAAACAAATGCTCAAATTGGGATTTTTTTCAGATCATTTTGTTATTAGTTATAGGCTACCTCTGGTCCTTTCTCAAAAATGCTAGGAAATTTCTTCTATTCTTATTGCACACAAATAATGACCATGAAAATCAAGAAAATATATATCCCCCTCTCAAAATTACATGAACGTCCCCTTAGTATATCACTCATTTTGATAAAGAAATTTCCTCGGGGCTATGTGATGACCATAACCAAGTTAATGAGCCTCATGAAACTAGGGTTGATATTTCATCTCTTGCACTTGATCCAACACCATCCAAGACTCAACATAGATACAAACTTGTAGAAGACCTTGTCAATTCAGAGGTGCAGTCATTGATCAAAGACAAAGCTGAAAATGAGCATGTCCAACAATCCAAAGAGATGGATAAATCTACCTATGATGACACTGGATAAAATGAAGAAGATTTTGAGTCAGGTAACAAAACCTTGCCATTGTGTTTTCCCTCATTCAAACTGTTGAAAAAAAATAATGTTTCAAATAAGAAAGTATCTGAGCATGAAGTTGAAAGTGAAGAAAGAAGTGGAATTACAAATAAAAATTGTCTCCCCTTATGTTTTTCTTCCTTTGAATGGTTAAAAGAGAATCATGAGACTTCGAAGAAAACATGGAGTTCTGATTGTATTCACAATAGTATTGTTTTACATGAAAAAGTTGTTATCATTGAAGAACACCAACTAAAATCACATGCATTGAAAAATCATTACTTGGAAAATTTGGAGTGGAAACCTGGGCTTAACCATCAGATTAAAGAAGAATTTGATCAAGAAATTGTTGTTGAAAGTCATTTTTCTTCTCCTAAAACTAATGCATATGTTCAAAAACATTCCTAGCAAGACAAAGTATTTCAAGGTTGCCTTTCTTCCCTTGAAAATGACATAATGATCCTATTTCTGAAAATCCTAGACATGGATGGATATTTTGAAACTTCACCTATGGAGAATCCAAGCAACGAGGGAACACTTGTGGAGGAATATTACTCTTTTGTCTTGACTACTAAAAAGGAAACATTTTTTCATATGATTCATGATCCCAAGACACATTATACAGAGAAGGTTTATAATCAGAATTCACCAATAATAGAGGACTGCAACAAGTCAATGTCTGTATCAAATTTGAGTCCTTTTACATCATATGAGTTTCTCTAGCCATGATTACCTTATGACTCAAGAAATATTTACTACCAAACTTCTCAAAAAAATTGCCAGTTTTGTTATAGAAGTCAACAAGTTGAATCGCCTGAAAACATAAATGCAGTCGAAGAAGTGAAATGTGATGATTGTTTTATGCCTATATTAGAGGATCCATTTGTGATCTTGCGGGAGGAAGTGAACAATTCAAGCCCCTCAAAAAAATTTAGAATTGGACTTATAGATAAAATTTTGGATAAATGATCATCAGAAGGGTTTTTCAACAAGCAAGTACAAAAGAAATGAATGATGGATAGAATGTTTTCATGGCTACATTGGAATTATGATTTCACTTGATTGATGATCCTTTTCTAGAAGTTAGGGTAGGTAGGAATGTGCAAATAATATTTTTGATCAAGAATTTTTTTCCAGTAGTATGTACAGTTAGATCCTAACAGTAATTTCTTAGCATCCAATGAAAAGCAGTTTGCAAAATCTAGTTTTAAGATTTGATGATTCGGTCTCCAAGACCAAACAAGATGCCCACATAGTTTTGAAGTTATCCCAATGAATAAGGAATCGTGTCTATAGTTATTTTATACCTAACAAGGAGGATAGCATCCCCAGTTGGAGCCTATATTATCACCATGATGATCATGCTTCAAATCTGAGTTTAAATTTAGTAGGTTGCTAAGTCAATGTAGAGACATGATGTTATTTGGAGGTTTAGGTCGTATGTGGTGGTAATATGGAAAAATACAGCGGAAGAGGGAAGGAAGGAGTCTTACAGACCGTTGATCTTGAAGAAACCTAGATCGACGGTGAGGCCCATATCGAGCGGTGAACTAGTGTGGAACTTAATTATGCGAGGGTGGACTGGGGAAAACCATTGTGGTTTTAAAGGTGGACACATGGCACCTTTAGAAGTGCATCGGGGAAAAAATCAGTTTTCCTGAAACAGTTTTCTCAACAATCACGATGTCACATGGTTTAATGTGTCAAATCAACAACTTGTGGGGGGAGGTGACAGTTAGTCAAATCACCTCATGTTGTTGGTTTAGGTACTTTCCGCCTGACATGTCAAGCGAATGTCTTCGTATAACTAACTCAAAAGTTCATCATTCGAAGTAGATTTATGAAGCGTGGCAAACCAACATACTATGTCAATAATTTATGATTAGGATTCAAGGACTATCGATCTTTAGATATGGGTAGCTTTATCCTACTCCGGTAAATCGTCGTCCCATGCATAAGTGGACCAATCTTGAGATGGATATTTTTTATCTCGAGGATATGAAAAGATATGGAAAAAACAAGAGCCTACCCTCTGTGCAGAAAGACTTTGGTGATTTTTCTGGGGTTGAATTGAATACATACGCAAGAGCTTTGAAGTCTCTATGAAAAGATTCTAATGGTGGCGATAAGAGTTTTGTCTTCCCTCATTGTATGTATTTCCTATGTTTCTTTAATTCCATTTACATTGTCTTTTGTTTAAATTGGAGAGATAGAGGCCAAGAATTCATCATTTGATGCTCTTGGTTTAATCAATTTAAATTGTGTATGCTTCTTCTTAGCAAATTCAAAATTCATTCCTGTAATTCTCTAATGTAGTTATTTGTTTCTCTTTCCTCTTACCACTCTAATTAAATTCAAGTTATAACTTAGATTCATTGCCTCATTTAGCCTTAGAGTTCTACAGGTCAGTCAATGTTTTCATTCAATTTCAAAATCTGACTCCATAGCCTTAAATGTCCCTCCTCTTCTTGGCCAACAACTTTATAAAACCCTCCCAAAACAAATCAAATCTAGCCACTGATTTTCCACATATATATCAAATGACATGAGAGAGCCCTCTCTAAGTTTAGCAGGATAGTGCCTCACCTCTAAAGCTAGTTGAAATAGTTACCTCTGTCGTTTGTCTATTCAACGGGAAAAAGTTTACAGAGTGCTAACATGCTCCATTTGGTGCCCATGCATAGATTTTTTCCATAGGACCGAGAGTCCCTTATATATAATACATGACTTTATGTTGAGCCTCATTTCTCACTCATAAACATGCTGACCTATACCTAGAGGAATCCCCATGAGTTTTATTTAAGCTCTTTTCTGACTCATTTTCAAAAAGTGAAAACATTGTCGAGCGAAATTGTCTCTTTCACACTCATAAATTGGATTTGAAAGGACGTATATTTGGTACAATTTTATCCATTTTTCACACCAAGTAGATTAATATTATGAAAAATGACATTTTTTGGGCGTTAAGTTGTGATTGCATCTCATGACCTTGCTTGTAGTATTGAGCCTATATCCAGTTCTCGATTTGCATTATAAATCGTTTGCTTTAGCATTTTTGCAACCTCAACCAAGTAGAGGCTCGTTTATACCATTCACAATTTGACACCCTATACCCAGGAGGGAACATTCCCTTAAGTTTCCATTTCTTACATGCACCTCCTTGCATTGAGCATAGGTATGTTCCACTTCTAGAACTACCTCCTTGCATTGAGCATAGGTATGTTCCACTTCTAGAACTAGTTTTTCTTATTTACAACACTCGTTTCCTCCTTTGTATCATAGCATTCATTTGACTATGAAAAAAAAAAGGGTGGGAAGGGAGTATTATCTTATATTGGCTACAGTCGTGTCACCTTTGAATAAATAAAAAAGTTATCGAGTCCACTTTTCATCATAATTTTGGGTTTAGCATGGCATTAGGAAGTTGATCTCATTACAAAGATTTTTCTCCAGAAACCGGTTACTCTTCTAGTCCCTATGGAGAGTTTGATTGATGCTTCGTGCATCTCATGGTTTCATCATTGATTCTATGTTGCCAGAGCCTTCCATATGTCTCATTCTATTGTTCAAAGGATGTCTATCAACCTATGTAGGCCATTGCTTAGAACTCTTGACTTTGCATGTTGGTCATACCCTCAGTTTGTATCATAATCACATGATGTTGTAGTCCTATCACACACCCTGGTCCTACTTTCATCATTGGTAGGTAACCTTGAACCCAACAATCGACATTTCATCATTGGTCATTGACTGGGTGGTTTCCCCTGTGTTAAATGACAATAAATATATTCACACATTGGGATTCATGTAGTGTCTTGGATTTGATTAGACTTATTTGTGGTTTCCTCGCCTTTGTCAGTAGTTTTCCTCATTGGATTCTATTCAGGGGGTCTTTTTTGTGTACTTATTTCACTTGGCGCATGCGAAAGATGCACAGGGTCATTGGTTCATGAACATGTTCTTCATCCAATTTTCTCCAAATCATGAAGCTCCTTCTTTGTACCTAGTGCTGAATGATGAGAGATTCCTTAATGCTCTCCTTTTAGCAGGTTTCCTTCCATCAAATTCATCTCATCTATTCTAGAAACGAGACCTAGAGTCCTATGAGTATGTTGAGGCTTGCAATCATTAGTGGTAGGTTCTCTTGCCATCGACAGTTGGGAATACATCAATGTCTCTTGATCAATGGATTCTTCAAGTGTTTGACCCCGACTCCTTTATTCACACTTGTAAGAATATACTCGGTGCCTTGATACTTACTTTCATCATCGGTAGGTTGTCTCTCCTTCTTTAAGGGTATACCTCAATTACCGGTAATCAATTGAAGTCTCATTGTGTTCGACCTGAACTCCTTTATTCACATGATGTAGACTTGCACCTTTGGCGGATTGTGTAGAAGACTTGAAGACATCAGTATGTGGCCGCATCTTTCCTAAGATGTTGCTTTCTTTTCATTGGAACAATACCTATGTGAATTTAGTGATCATAGGAGATCAAATTGTACTCCACTGTATACATATATCTTCATATTAATTTTGAGACCGGTTCTATTGGTCCTTGTTCATGACTATGACAACCTTTGGCATGTAACCACACTTTTGTTTTTCTATTCATGGCCATATATAGTTTTTTGGTATATTTTCACATGGATTTGCAGTGTAATTCAAATTGGCAGCCATGTATGCAAAGTCAATACAGATTGTAATGAGAAAATAGTTCTTCCAGCTGGTTCCCCAACACTCCACTTCTGGGTTTTTATAATGTATTTTAGCCATCAAAGATACTCCTTTGACCTCACACCTTAGGGGGAATCTGTTGTAGAAAGATTTTCCTCATCCCATGCAATCTTGCACAAAAGGCCTTTTTCCATTTCTCTATACAAACTTGTCATCCCTTTTTGCAAATCCTAGAGATAAAAATACATTTTTTCCACATATACGCACCTTGCCTACTATACAACATGCGTATATGAATGTTGCACCACTACATCCCTCGTACATTGGGAAATGTGTTGAGAAATGAAACATGATGTCGAGTTTCCATGTCACGACAGGAGATCAATGATCCTTGGCCTTCCATATAATGGAAACATTTTGAATCAGTCGGTCAGTTCCACTTGAAGGCTATAAATGGGTGTTACACATTATTTTTTTCATCCCTATGACCGTTAATGATGTAAACCTATATGTTGCCTTCATAGGGGTCAATGGTATGAATTCCTGAAGAATGAAGGGAGAAGAACTTTTACTAAGAGAAGAAGTTGTATTTTCGTTTGTAAAAACCTTATTAAGGAATATTTCCATAGGTTGCACCATACACAGGGTGTGGAAATGCCTGATTTCCACACCTTTCTCTATAGCTAGGTTGCGGAGTTTCCGTAGGTTGCTCTATAACTAGGGTGCAAAAATTCTTGTGTATGGGAAAAATGAGTGTCTTCTCAATGCTTCTAGAAGGATAAGCTTATATGGTGAGGTTGCCTCCAAACAGTTTGGATCTTACTCATTTTCACGATTTAGTGGGATCAAATAGAGGCTCATAAAAAAATAGATTGGCTTGTTATTGAGTTTTGTAGCTTGGAGTTTTTTGGAGCTTGTATGTTGGCTTTCATCTTTTCCTTGTCAATATAGATTGTTAGTAGCTATGAGATCCATGGTCTCTGAATCCTTGGAGCAATAAGTGTGTGGGAAGCAAGGAACTGTTGGAAGGAACATGACAACATAAAGGCATCTGGTTGTATCTTTCTTCCACATTATATAATACAGTGGCATGTTTCTTTCTCATAAAATCATTCTCATTTTATTACATGACTCCTTGATCACATGTATAAGATTTCATTGAGTGTATTATTGTTGCTTTCACTTTGGTTGGTTTGTGTCATGGAAGATATAATATCACAAGAGCACCAGAGAAGAGCGAGGAAAAAAATATATAAGAAAGCGATATTCAAAGGTATGTCATCCATATCTTGTTTGATAGTAAATTTGATGATTAGAGCATAGGGAAAAATCCATGTCCTGTTTTGTTTTGTTCTAGATATAGGTGGATCTACGGGGATTGATTTGTGTCCGCACTTAACAATTAACCCAATAACAAAATTGGTGACTCCATTGGGGATCGAATTATTTTCCTAGTTTGTCTTGCTTTATTTCTTTGATTGTTTGGGTTCTATTTTTTGAGTCACTGGGAGATCCATCTTGACTCTTTTATTGTTTAAATTCGTTTGAAAACCTTCATATTTTTCTATTTTTTTCCATTTTTTATTTGATTTCCGCACCCT
This sequence comes from Picea engelmannii, assembly GCA_009831015.1. Taxonomy (NCBI): domain Eukaryota; kingdom Viridiplantae; phylum Streptophyta; class Pinopsida; order Pinales; family Pinaceae; genus Picea; species Picea engelmannii. The sequence continues at coordinate 700,679 of ML777486.1, read as the reverse complement.
GCTTTGAGGGACAGTGCGATGATATAGGATCGCCCACCTTGCTTGTTTAGACCAGTGTGGAATTTATGCATCCTACCCATATCTATCCTATGGAAACCTAGGATTGACACACTGTGTTAGTCTACAGCCTGCAACCATTGTGAAAATTTTGATTTTTGATGGCTTTTCCTTACCCAGATGTTGGATTTGGTTTTGGGGTGAATTTTTGGGTTTGATTATGATCTATTTATAGTCTTCTTAATAGTTTTTGATCTGCTTTTATCCATCTTTTTTTTTTTTCTTTTGAAAAGTTTGGTCTCTTGCTTTGAGTCTCTTTCAGTTAAAAAGCGTTGTTCTTTCTTTAGAATTGTTTAGTAAAAAAAACACTTCTTTTTTCTGAATAACTCGTGTTAAAAGAGAAACTTTGTTTGGGTTTATTTTTATTTGAATAATTTATCTATTGCTTTTAGCTATCTTTGAAACAAAAAAGATTTAATTTATTTCTTTACATTAGATTGGGGGCATATTTGCATTTGAAGTAGCGAAATTGCATGGTTTTTGGCATTTTTTAGTCATGAATTTCAAAATCGTGTATTGGTGTACAATCTATTTTCTGTATTGGTGGGGACAAGAATCGTGTATTGGTGTATAGTCTCTTTTGCTCATTACTTGAGAATATTGATATTGATGAATTTAATAAAATTTTGGGACATTGTGCATCTGGGAATGATAAACGTTTTCTCCTTCTCGTAATATATCTTTCCTCGAAATGAAATATTTTCATTATCATTTCTTTTTCATTGTTTAGAGTTAGTCAAAACATCATTTAGTCCATGCCATTTTCCTCTTGAGTAACAACAGTCTTAAAATAAAGCACTTATAAAAATTGATTAGACATTTTTATATTTTTTGGTAGAAAACCTAAATTAGATTAGTTTTAGGGATTTGGAATAGGTGTGAAAGATAACTTTCCAAAAATGCAAACAAACATAGAATCTTGTGTTAGGGAGCGGTGAAATCCAATTGTTACATTTTGTCCTGGGAAGCCCTTCTAACACAAGGGTCAAACCTAAGGTCACATTAAGACTAGAAGAGTTACTCACCCTTCTTTGTTGGTCTCGGTGTAGAGATTGTGTGTATTATGGGGGTCGCTTGAAGGTATACCCACAATGATGAGTGGAATCCTTTCAAGTTCATTTCGAGCTAGATACCCTACCCTTGCGCATGGATCAGACTGTCGACTATTTCCCCAGGCATCACTATTGTAGTTGGTAACCTCAGTGGCCTATATCTTTAGGGTCTTTACACTAGGTGACTGTGGAGGGGCAAGTCTTCACGGTACCTATAATTGATGTTGGCCAAACTCACTTGGGCTCCTTAGAGGGTATACCCATGATTATGTGTGGGATCTTGCACTAGGGTGTAAGTCCGTTAAGTAGGTCATCAACATAGCTTTTCCACCCGCTCTATCTCAGCCTTTTCTTACTTTGATCCTGCGACATTGGATTTAATCACCAACTAGTGCGTTCATTGTGAGAAGGTTTTTTTTGTTTGCTTGCTTATTAGATTTTTAGCGTGTACTGTTTCTTTTCCCTATCAGAATCTAGGTTGGATATTTATTTAATGGCGTCAGTTCCTGGAATGACCAATGAAGGAACCCCTTCTCTAGGGAAGCCTTTTTTTTTCCTTCTTACAGAAACATTTTTCCTTCTCACATCGCTACTTTGATCCTTCGAGGCCTTACGATTGGATTGTCAGTGTGGTTGTTTTCCACTCAGGTAATCCCTAATGCAACTATTGCTTCAATAATAAGTACTTCACCCCAAGAGGATCAACCTCATGTTGATACTTCACCAGTAATATCTTCTTCACCTTATTCACTTGCAAGGTCTTCTTCCATTTCATCTTTTTTCGCTGAGTAAAATATCTCAAGACAGTAACCTGGTGGATAAGAGGAATAAGAAAAGGAATATTAAGAAGAAGAAAAATAAGCAAAGGTCCAAACTTCCAACCACTGTTGGAAATGTTGGAAAGAAACCAGTTACTTTTAATCATGTTGGGAGTGTTGATGATGTCAAGATCATCCAAACAACCTGTAAGCCCAAGTACCCTTGTAGGCTTTGTAAGGGTAGCCATCTTCTTAAGTATTTCCCTAGTTTATCCAAGGTTGTAGAAGCATGGTTTACACACCCTCACCAACCTATGGCATTAGCCTTTGAACAACATACTGATGACTACCCATCAACTAGTGAAGATACTATTGGGAAGAATAAAAGTAGATTCAAGTTCCCATGTATGTTATGTGGAGGGACTCATCTAACTCACCTTTACCCTCGTATGGACCAAGCCTCAAAATTGATGGAAGACATGATTGTTTATTAGCCTCAACTTCTGGTTTCTTATGACAATCTTAATCTCAACCCACCTGTATTTGTTGGAATGATTAGTGCGTCCCCTTTGTCAGTCAATCTGGATGATCATGTACTCAATCTGGTCACATTCTTAGTTGAACTAGTTGACAAAGTGGTCAATTCGATCCAATCCTTGGTCAATCCCACTCTCTCGTTAGAGAGTGAAACCCAAGTGGTCAATTCGATCCCATCCTTGGTCAATCCCACTCTCCCGTTAGAGAGTGAAACCCAATCAATCGATCCCTCTCCACTTGTTGACCCCATTTGACCCTTGGAGAATGAAACCCAATTGGTCGATCTGATCTTGTCATCAGTTGATCCTACTCTCCCACTAGAGAGTAACCCTGATATTGCCCATGTTTTTCTTGTTGATACAAAATCTACCGTGCTGGAGGGCATTCCTCCTTCACTCATGGAACCTCCTCCAAGTAATGAGGCCATCCTTTTTAATTGGGGTGTGCTACATGGACCTCGTCTTCCCTCTCACATTCCTTTCTAGATTACAGTGAAGGTTTGTGGTCAGGACATTCCTCATATGTTGATAGATGAAGGTGTGTCTGTTAGTATTTTTTCCTCTATTTCTTGGCAAGCTTTGGGTTGTCCTCAACTTGCATCGGTTATGCATAATATGTTAGCTTTTAATAGGAGAACTAGTCAATCTTTAGGGACCCTTCCTCAGTTTCCTGTAACCTTGGGAGGGAATTTTTTTTTTATCGATGTCATGGTAGTCCAAGACCCCTTGGATATATTTTTACTTCTTCAGAAGGATTATGTCTATGCCATGAAAGCTATTGTGTCTACTCTTTTTTGTGTGATATCTTTCCCTCATGATGGAAGAATTGTGACTATTGATCAACTTTGATTCATCGGTCCTGATTGGATGACCTCCCTAAATGGTTCTTATATGTAGACGATATCACCCCCACCACATGTTAATTATGTGGCGTTGTCTCCCATGAATTTATCTTATGATGATTTGGATCCAGTAGTTGACATGGTGATCTCTTCGATCGGGATTTTATAGCCTGATATCTTTACTCCTATCGTGACCCTCAACAGGTGTTCCTTCTAGAGTGTGTTTCATCTGTCAAATGAATATCTCTTGGAAGCCATGAACAAGATTTGTCCCTTGACATGGTGTCCTTCCAGAGAATTATACTCTTGGAAGTCGTGATCAAGAAGAGAGTTTTGAGCATGGTTTTCTTATTTCAAGCTCATTAAAAAATGAAACTAGCCTTGAGCATGGTTTTTTGATTTCAAGCTCATTAAAAAATGAAACCAGTTACGAGGATAGTTTTTGTATCTTTGTGGTAGCCTCGTTAAAAAATGAAACAAAGGTTATGAGCATGGTTTTCTGATTTCAAGATCATTAGAAAATGAAACCATTTGTGAGCATGGTTTTCTGATTTCAATCTCATTAAAAAATGAAACCAGCTTTGAGAATTGGTTTTCTGATTTCAAGCTCATTAAAAAATGAAACCATCTTTGAGCATGGTTTTCTGATTTCAAGCTCATTAAAAAATGAAACCATCTTTGAGCATGGTTTTCTGATTTCAATCTCATTAAAAAATTAAACCAGTTGTGAGGATAGTTTTTGCATCTCTATAGAAACCTCGCTAAAAAATGAAATAGAGCTTACGAGCATAGTTCTTGTTTTTGTGTCAAGCTCATTAAAAAATGAAACAAAGGTCTTGGGATTGAACCTAGATTCATGAGCATAGTTCTTGTTCCTGTGTCAAGCTCGTTTAAAAATGAAATAGATTTTCCCCTCTTTGATTGAGTCAAGTAATTCGTTAGGTATAGTATTTGAACCTTCTTTTCATCGTCCTGTGCCATTGGACAAATCAAACCTTGGGGGGCAATTATTTCAGCCTCTAGACTTCATGCTAAAGTTAAGTCTCTAGCTTCTTAAAATGGGGGCTAAGTACCAACCATCCCTAGATAATGCGTTGGGAAGTTCAAGCATAGTTTTCAATGGTTCAAGCTCGTGTAAAAATGAAACCACCTACCTCAAGTATAGTTTCCTTTGGTTCACACTTGTGTAAAAATGAAACCAGGAACAAGCATATTTTTGGTTAGTTTTTAAGATTCTGTAAAAGTAAAATCTATTCCAAGCATAATTTTGGCTAGTTTTAAGTTTGTGTAAAAATAAAATATATCCCAAGCATAGCTTTGTTTTGGTTTTAAGCTTGCATAAAAATGAAAAAAATCCCGAGCTTAGTCTTTGTTCTTTCTCATGCTCATAAATACCTGAGAATGTAACCAAGTAAACTTTTATCACTTTTTCGGACTCGTAAAGGTTATATGAAAAAAGAACCCCCTGGAGTTCACTTTAAGCTCTTTTCAGACTCTCTAAACATGAAAATATTGTCGAGCGATTCTTTTCATGCTCATTAAAATATTTGAGGAAAATGTTTGATGGGCGGTATATTATCACTTTTTCAGTCTCATCAAATTAATTAAAAAAAAGGGAACTGAGAGAGTCCTCTTTAAGTGTTTTTCAAACTCTCTAAACATGAAAAGCTCCCAAGTTTTGTCTCTTTGGACTCATTAAACAAACATCGAAAGGCCTATATGGAACCGAACCACTCCTTCTTAGGGTTCGTTAAATATACCCCAAATCACTCATCTAAAGGATGAGATTACAGTTCAAGCATATGTTATCCTCCTCATTCTTGTGTAAAAATAAAGAGGTACTTGCCAGAAATGGTGGGGGGGAAATTGGGAAATAAATGTATCAAAACCTGTATTCCATGCAAGAGTCTCTTTTGAACATGACACCCTTTCACTCACCTTGTGTCTAGGTTGGAAAATCCACTTGTCTCTTGGTCATACTCATTTATAAGATTACATTTTGGTCTATGATCCCTATTGTTGAGCAAGTATTTCCAAGAAAGTTGTCGTGTTGTCAATATGTTCAAAAGAAGTTCAACCCGAAAAGCCTTCTATTGTGTCGGTCATTTCTACAGTCCTTAAGCCTTCTATTGCATAGACTATCCCTGAGTCAGTCCTAAGTCACTAGTTACTCTGATCTACTTCAAATCTTGTTACCGATTTCGTGTCATTGATGGGGGATATGTTAAGGCCCTCCTGTGACGAGTCTTTTCCTATTGACTTCAACTCATTATCTAGGAATTAGACTTAGAAACTAATTGGTACCTTGGAACTTGCATGCCTCAATGGTAGGTTTCTGCGTTTTTGACAGTGGGTTTTCATTATTGACCCTTGATCGAGAGATTCCACAGAGTGTTTGAATTCATCTCATTAATTCACATTTGTTGGATTGTACTAGAGTACCTTGGGATTCATTGACATTAATGGTGATTCCCCTTGCACTTTTTAACAGTATGCACTAATGAATGGTAATCAAGTGGTTTATGCCATGTTTGACTTCAACACATGTATTCGCATGGTTAGATTCGTACTATAGAGTGGTGAAGATGAAGACCCTGGATCTTTTCTGATAGATTCAAGTTGCGTTGGAGTATATTCAGTTTGTATTGTTGTATAGATCCACATTGTATGTCTCATGGCTATGCTCAAATTTGAGTCCTTAACACATGGATCCACAGTGTATTTTTGGTGGCTATGTTCATATTTGAGTCATATTGGCATCGATCTGCAGTGTATGTTTGGTGCCCATGACCTATCTTACTTGACATGGATCTTTGCATGTTGGAATTTATGCTTTGATTCATTTGTATTCTGAGTATGGGGATGCCTACCTCAGTGATGATATATCATTGTACAATATTTCCTTGTTTGTTGGCAAGTTTCCAACCGACTATTCCTTATTCCCTACACACACTCGATAAAGTATTTAAGCTATCACTTTGTTATAACTTCATACTTTGGGGGGATCTTTGTTACACATTATTTTCTTCATCCCTATGACCGTTAATGATGCAAACCTATATTTTTCCTTCAGAGGGGTCAGTGGCTTGAATTCCTGAAGAAAGAAGGGAGAAGAACTTTTACTCAGAGAAGAAGTTGTATTTTTGTTTGTAAAAAATCTATTGAGGAAGATTTCCATAGGTTTCACTATATACAGGGTGAGAAAATGCCTAATTTCTGCACCTTTCTCTATAGATAGGTTGTGGAGTTTCTACAAGTTTCTCTATAGCTAGGGTGTGGAAATTCCTGTACGTGGGAAAAACAAGCGTCTTCTTGATACTTCTAGGAGGAGAAGATTTTGTTGTGAGGTGGCCTCCGAACAGTTTGGATCTTACTCGCTTTCATGATTTAGTGGGATCATCCTAGCCTCCTCACCTTATCCTCTTTAGCTTATAAAAGGAGAGGAGCTCTCATGGAGAAAGTTAGATTGGCTTGTTATTGAGTTTTGTAGCTTGGAGTTTTTGGAGCTTGTATGTTGGATTTAAGATTTTCTTTGTCAAGATAGATTGTGAGTAGCTATCAGATCCATGGTCTCAAAATCCTTGGAGCAAGAAGTGTGTGAGAAGCAAGGAACTGTTGGAAGGAACCTGACAACATCAAGGCATATGGTTGTATCTTTCTTCCACATTATATAATACAGTGGCATGTTTCTTTCTCATAAAATCATTCTCATTTTATTACATGACTACTTGAATAGATGTAAAAGATTTCATTGAGTGTACTATTGTTTCTTTCACTTTGGTTGGTTTGTGTCATTACAGATCCAATATCACAAGAGCACCGGAGTGGAGCAAGGACAAAAAAGATATAAGGAAGTGATATTCAAAGGTATGTCATTCATCTCTTGTTTGATAGTAAATTTGATGATTAGAGCTTACGGAAAATGCCACATCCTGTCTTGTTTTGTTCTAGTTCTAGGTGGATCTAGGGGGGTTTATTTGTGTCTTCACTTAAAAATTATCCCGATAACAATGGGCCAATTCCTAGCTATGGAAAACAGGATAAATAATTGAACTTTGAGAGAAAAGTTACTCTAGAGGAATTATTCACTTCACATTTAATCTTCATCCCTTTATCCTTTAAGTACGAACATAGTGTTCAACCCCCAATCTCTTCCCTTATTGAGTGAGAACTCCATTGTATCTCTTACATGAGGTTACCTTTGGTGGAGGATTGAAGTGGTGGAGGCCCCACTGGAAGGAACTTAGTTTCTCGGTTCAAAACTATGTTGACACGGAAGTTTGTAACTTATTCACTTCTGTTGATTATATCTTAATAGAAATACTCTTTTCTCATCCAATTGATACCTTGCAAATATTTGAATTATTATTCTATGGGAATATTTGTTATTAATGTTAATGGATTATTTTATTGAATGTGCTAACATCATATATTATCACCATATGCTTGCTTTGCTTGGTTTTTGAAGACTAGTTGCAGGTATATTGCTTTGATTCAAGTGCTCAATGGTGGACTTCATCAAACGTTTGGACAAGGTAGGAATTTTATCTTGTATTGATATCATATTTGTTTATATAGAATACTTGAGAATATAATTGATTTCTTCAGTCATTTCTGTCTGTTATGGTTTTCCCCTAGCCATAGAGAGATTTTCCTCGTAAAACTCATCTTAGGGATATTTGTCTCTTGCTACCATCTCCAGGGAGACTTTAGGGCTATAATTGTAACTTATAAGAATAGAAAGTTGCTTACTTTTACTTCTGGTAATGGTTCCCTTGTATTCATCCAGCTTCAATCTTGACTGTTTTCTTGTGCTACTCTAGTTAGCCTTGGATTTCTTTGATCTTGTTGTTCTTCTATCCTTTGTCTTCTAAGGATTTATATTTATTCTTCTTGGACTAAGATCTTCTAGAAACCTTATAAGTCTTCTCGAGTCTAGGATATTGTTATTACCAGATTGTACAACTGGTGCAAAATGATTCATTCATTATTCAATCCAATTTCCAAATGGGATTGATTACCCTCAAGTAAATTCATATATTATTTCACAAATGCTGCGCTAGGTTCTTAATTTTCATTTCATGTTCCCAATATGGTTGCCAAAAATGTTGATTCTTAAATCCGCTAGGACTGAAAGGACAACCTCATGAGGATGTAAATCCCCCAACATTTTCAAATATTTAGATTGTGGGACTTGACAAAATTTCGTTGTAGTAATTCAAAGAAACATAAATGTAACAAGTAAATAAAACGATTTTTTTTTTCTTTTTTAAATAAATTTCCTGAGAGAGGACCGGGAATCACACACATCACACAATTAAAGAAAATCAACAAAATTTCCTCACATTCATCATAATATGAGATACATATTTCTGATTGCATAAAAACAAAAAGAAGATGGTCCACATGCACAAGAGAACTTTAATAGAGTGGATACATGGGAATCTCAAATAAATATAATGATAGATCAACCTCAAATACTTTACATTCTGAAAACAGGGTTACAAAGAACAATTGAGATTGTTCCCAAAGTAGTTCTCTTGGAATTCTCAAAAAATATATAGTTCATTACATATTCCTGAAAACGTAAATGTGTTTGTCTTAAAGACTAGGATTGGGTCTCTCACATACCATAAATCAAACAAATACAAGAAATAATATTTTATAAAGAAGATGGTGGGCGGTGAAAGGATCAATAAGACCTGGTAAGAAGAAAAGAAAATAAGTTATCAGTCTTCAGTTAAACATTTCTAGTGAAAGAGGTGGAATAATTGAATGAAGGACTTGATAAAGAAAAGAAGGATGTGATCAGCATAAGATCAATATGATGGTTACTCGTGTGTTCATTTGCTCACTAATGTCCTTTTATCATTTTCATCGATGGTTATAGGAACTGTCTCAACTACCTTTTTCCCTTCATTTGTCAGCTTTTCAATAGCCTTCTTGAACCACTCCTCGATGTAAAATTTCATAGGTGCTACATTTATTTCATGCCAAATTTTAATATTAAACAAATCACTCTCCAAGTCTCACAGATCTATGGACTTCTTCAATATCCTAATTTTTTATGGAGTAGTCCACTAGCAAGTTATCTATGGAATTATTTTCATACACAATTATGCCATAGAATTTTTCAATTGACAATCCCTTAAAAATATCAACCTACTCATCGAACTGTTGTTTTGTGAGCAACAATGAGTTGACAATCAACTTGGGATATTGGACTTTGTTAGTTATTCTGGCTATGGCTTGGATACACGCTTGGACAATGTCATTCAAGTTCTTTATTTTCTCTTTCCAGTGGGCATTCAGCTACTTGATCTGACTTTGAGAGGGAAGGTCTTCCTCTCTTCTCTTCATATTTGACATGTTAGTGAATTTAATACCAAAGCATACCACTGCATCAAGGTAGAAGCATTCTTCCTTTTCTAGATCAGCCTATAGATATTCAAGGAAGCCATGCACCCTCAAGCCAAAAGAATTAATGCTCCTTGAAATTTCCCAAGCTTCTGTAATTAGTGTCATTCTTTTCTTAATATTTTTCTCCACATAGCTTCTAGTTGATGTGAGAAAGATTGAGGATCCTTTTATTTTTTCTGTGGGTATGGTGGGTCCGAAAATTGTCAAAGGGATGGCAAGAAATGGAAGAGGCATAAAAGTCTCTTATAGTTCCTTAATCCTTTCCTTCAACTTTGCATTTTAAGCTTCAAGACTACTAATGGAATCGTCCAATGTATCGTCAGTGGCTCTATGGATTATGGATACCTGGGAAGGCTACATATTCTTTAGGTTAACCTCTAAACGATATTTCCCCTTTTTTATTCTTCACATCAATCTTCTCAATAATTATTTTTTTAGATTCTTTGTCAAAGACAACAATCTAAAATACAAATGATTCTTCTTCATCAAAAATCTCATTTTCAACAATTTCCAAGGACTGATTTTGGTGGGTCATGCCTCATGGCTGGTCAATGTTAGGGAACATATTCTCAATGTCAAATTAAAGATCCATATCCTCAAGGGACAATATATTGATGTCACTTCTAACATGATGCTCTTCCTCCTCTTGTATAATATTATTCCTCTTCTTCCTCAGAGGAAGTTTATGGGAGCTTTCAATTTTTCTTGAAAGGGGGTTCTTATCTCCTTCGCCACTTCGACTAATGTTGGTTACCTTCTTAGATGGGTGGGCCACTGGAACACTACTCCAAGGTGTTGACGTCTTGGGAGTAATAGTTGGGGACTGGGCACTTTTCTCGCTGGGTCCTTTTCCTCTCTATTTATACAATTCATTGGTATTGAGTATTATCTCTAAGTCACCAGCAGTGTGGTAAGGATTTCCCAGGTTATTATCTTCTTCTTATCCTATAATTATATGGATAAATGAACTGCTAAAACCCACTGTTAACATATTTTCTAAAAATATTCCATTAGGGTCAAACCCTCTGATACTTTCAGTTTACTTGAGATTCAAGTTGTGGAAATGGTTATCGAATTCATCAATTTTGTTCATATTTATGAATACAAAATCCCCAACTTTCTAAGGCAAAGGTATAAATTTATTTTTTCATTTTTGATGAAAAAAGTGCAACCAAAAGTTATATTTCCTTGAGACTTATGTGACAAACATTCTATTAGATATATGGCATGGAAGAAAGGTAGGATTTTCCTTAGAGATAAAAATCCTAATGACATTGTAGTTTTCCATTTGCTCCAAAGTCCCCTTTCTGTCTAAAAATTTACTAGATTGAGTAAATATTCTTGGGGTATATTTTCCAAACAAAAATGATTTAAAAACCGAGACGAAGTAATTGAATACTTCATAAAAGTGCAGGGAATCTTTCTTCCTCCATATCACTTGGTACCAAAAGGTCACAGGGTCGAATTCATAATTCACCTTTTTTCATATAGATAATCTAGGAAACCGAAAACAATGTGCTATCGCGAAAACCAAATAAGAAGACATAAAAAAATTCTTATACTTTTTATATTGAGATAATTGAGAAGAGATTTAAATGGAAAGCAACTTCCCCCAATAAAAAATGGCCTTCTCCTTGACAGTAAAATATAAATGTAAAGAATCATGCAAGAAATGCTAGCAATGTTTTCTTGGCCCATAATTCTGGTAAATAACTAGGCAATTTCTAGAAATGGGTTTTTGAACAAGATGACCTCCATTCTAGTAATATCCTTAGGGATGGAAGCGAGATTCTCCAAGAATTTTGGTAAGAGATCCAATCATTTTTCTATTTTTTTCAAAAAGTCTTTGCAATCTTCACCTTTGAAGGTGAGCGTTGGCTCTGGGAGTCTCAACATCTTCCATAACACTTGAAGAAAAAGGGAGATGGGCGAATGGTCCTGGAGTGGAATTATCCATTGGCTTGGTATATACTTCTTGGTGCACCACGAAACCAATTCCTTGCAATCAAAAAATTCCTAGACACAACCTACACACAGAATTCCATATGTCCAAATTACTTCCTTCTAATTTGAAGGGGAGGAATAATAAGAGTATGCTCTAGACCACTGAAAATTTTGATCTTCTCGTCCAAATATTTTCAAGGTATATCCATAGAACTATTGTTGAGATGCCACTACCATAAGTTTATGACAACATTCTTTCGATCCATATAATCTTAAAAATGAGCGCTTGAGAGATATAATATAATCTTCCACAAATCATGCTTTAATGTGGTTTAATGAGGAAGTTCCTCGAGCCCTTCGCCTATTAATGAAAATATTTATGGGACCTGCATAACTAGTTATTAGCATTTAAACCATACTAAATGTGTATTGGGAAAATCATGAAGGTGGCGGGGATGGATGGGAGTGACATAGGATTTGATATTTTTGTGAACCCGCCAACCCGCGAATGCAGAAAGTTGAAAATCGACTAAGTGTTGTGATGTGGTCGAACATAATCATCATAGGAGGAATGAGATAATTGGAAGAGCGGGGATTTTGTGGGTAAAAATGTAGATCATGGATCTTTTGGATGAAAATGTGTATCAAGAAACATGGGATGTGAGAGTTCGACCCCGCCAACTTGGGAACCCAGGATTGTAAAAATAACTAAGTATGGGATAACGTGGTGGTTGGGCAGACTTGATATGTGAGAATGTGGATTGGGGGTGAGGATGCATGAGTCCTCCAACCCGGGAACCTGTCATTCTGAAAAACTGACTAAGTATAGAAATAGAAAGGGAGAATATAAGGGAAAAAGGAAATGGGGAAAATGGGTAAGGATAGAAGAGGGAAAATAAATGGCGAAAAGAAGTTGGGAAAATAGAAAAGGGGAGGGAAATTTCAGAAGTGGCAATTGATATCAACAGGAGTATAAAACATAGGACCACTTATATTATTGTGATAAATGGTGTGAAGGATTATATTCATATATACTCTGAATAACTATACTATTGGGTCCATAAAAAAATGGTTACTTGAGAGTGATATCCAAGTGATTATAATGAAAACATGAATCTTTTGAGATAGGTCTCCTGCATTGGTGTCAGAACCATTAATATTTTTTATGAGTAATAATCCTATGGGAATATTACTCCTAGTTGATTATTACTACAATGATAGAATCTCCAAATTCCTTTTGGATTCAAATATGTAGGAATTTCAGTGGTTGGATACATAAGCTAGGGTTTGTAGGGTCCTAGAAATAGATGAGTGTTATATTCTATATATATTTTATATACATGTGGGGTCCAACTATATTACTTGTCCTAATATCTTATTGCACTAACTAAGGGGGATAAATCATGCCCTTAGCCATATGACTCAAATACCTAGGTACTAGAGAGTGATCTCATTGAATGTTGTTCTCAATGTACTATAGAAAGAACACAATCGATTGGTTGATCTAGAGTTGGTTTTAGGTATACCTAGGGGACTTCCAATATACTTGAAGGCACGTGGAAGTAAGATATCATATACAATGTTTTTTTCTTTGATATGATACTACTCAAAGGGGTTCCAACAGGGGTTGCAATATTTTCCAACACAGTGATTCCACCTGTATTTCTTGCATGTATTATTTCCCCAACTGTATTTTAACCCATTTAACAATAGATAAACATGTTACTTAAAAGTGAAGAAACATGTCTCTAGCTTGAAAAACATTTATACTCAAATTTTGGCTCAGGAAAGATCTCTAATACAACTTGTAGTGTTCCTTAATGATTCAAAATTGAAACAAAACTAGGTATACATAGAACATAATTGCATAATAACTAGAACAAGTGAAAATCAAAAGAAATATGTAAATATACCCTTTTATATTGACAATGGAGAGATGGAAAACAATGTTCACTTTATTATTAAGTTGGGTCAACCTGTCACTGAGCAAGGGTCTAAATACATCAAGAAAGAAAAAATGATGTTGAAGAAAACTTCAAATGTATACAAAACCCTCATATATGAATAGTATTCATCATTTTGTTTCCAATGATAGGTGGAACGTCATGTAGTTCCTCACGGTTAGGGAGATATGCCCTCGTAAAGTTGGAATCCCTAAAGAATGGTTAAGAAGCCTCTAAAAAATTACAAGTATTTAGTCAAAGGGTAAAGTGGTTGTAACAAGAAGGTTCAAGAAGCCCTAAGTTAAGAAAATAGGTTAATTATAAAAGGTATATATACACTTCAAGAAGTTACTCAAAGTAATATTAACACACAATTTCATTTGAATATCTTCTATGTGAGAAAGTGATCTTTTGGCGATCTTGAGATGACGAAATATGAGGTAGTGGAAGAGTGAGAAGTGTAGGAGTTTTAGGATTATAGAGGAGAGTGGGTTTTTCTAATAAAACCATATTTTGGTTGAACCCCATAGGTGAGACAACTTTTGTCCCATGAGGCACCCCTATAGGTTGTCTAGGGCTCATCACGTGAGGCCCCACTAGAAAACATGTCTTAGTCCCATGAGGCTAAGATAAATCTGGGAAGGGATGCTTGTATCAAGCTACAACAAAGTTTGTTGGTACATCAAAGTTACTATAGTATGATTTTTTATGTATTGGTTGTTTCTTCATGAGTAATGGTATGCCATTTATGTGCTTTTTTTAGGCTTGTATCATGGATCATATGGCACATACTTAAGGAATGTCTTGGAGGCCCTTTTTGGTATATGTTTGCATGTGGGTGAGGTCCATGTTTTGGTGTTATTGATATATTCTTGAGACATATCCTTGGTACTTAGTTCATGGATGTTATGGTTCTTTGTTAGAGGAACATATTTGTGATATTGGCATATATACTTGGTATATCATCTTAATGGTTATTTTCCATAATTGAGGCACATTGTTGAGACATTGGCACGTCTTGGATACTTGGTATGTGGTATGGTACATGTTCTAGTACATGGTTAACGTACTTGATATGGTGATGGTTTTGGTATCCATGTGACTCTATCTGGTTATGGTTGGTTGATCAGTCGTAGTGACACTGACCATGGCATTGAATGTGGTAGTGAAATTGACAATGGAAGTGACAGTGGTAGTGACAATGACCATGGTAGTGAAAATGAAAAATTGATGTATCAGTTACAGTGGAAGTTACAAGTTGATCAGTGGTAGTGATAGTGAGTTTACTCTTATATTTCAGTGTGGAAAGACAGGGAAACGAGAGGGGGTTGTAGCCTCTTTCTGGTTGGTGACAATTAACTAAGGGAGTCACTGCTTCCTTCAGGTTGGTGCCTATAAATCACCGAGTCATATCCTCCTTCTGGTTGGTTCTAGAGAACTTAGGGAGTTGGTGCTTCCTTTGGATTGGTGAATGTAAATAAGAGGGTTGATGCCTCCTTCTAGTTGGTGCTTACTATGAATTTAATCTTTGATATATAATATTAGAACCCTATATAATAGGGGAATCAGTATTCTGACTAATATCTATCTATTTTAGGCATTACGCTTTTGCTCATGATGCACAACAAAGGTGTAAAAGCGGCAGAAATCTCTTAATTCACCTAATTTGTTATCACATAAGAGTTTTTTTTTTTGGTAGTTAAAGAGTAGAGTCTCATGTTATGTTAGCTACCGAAATATAGAACTTTCAGTCGCTTAGAACCCAATTTTTGTGTACCCCTAGCCACCGAAAGCCTGTAGCTAGATTAAAAAATGGCTCTCTGATCTTCATAATTATCATCCTGGGCTTTGTATTACTATCTTTTCTCGGGCATTCTGGAATCTTTCTGAGTTTTCTAGCCCGTGGACACATCATGGGGCATATTCTTTAGTGGTTTTCGATCTTTTTCCCTAAATTTGGGTTTTTTGTTTTATGTGTTTTCATCAAAACTTAGCCCAGAGGCCAAATTTATGCTCCAATGCTCCAGCTCCATGCAACTTGCCACATAACAACACAATGCATGTCAGGGGTTAGCACGCAACATCATGCAGCACACACGACATGGGTTAACAACAACATATGAAATAGAGCCACCTTATCAACTCAAATCCAATACCCAAGCTCCAACGTAAAGTCATAAGGGAGAAGGCTCACGGGAGTACATGCCATAGTCTTTATGGTGAATGCCATAATTTTCCAAGTAATGGGTTTGTGTGGAAGAATTTAATCGCCATATTGTTAAAGAATAAATCCAAGTGTTAAACAGAGGATGCACAGAGGTCAAATTTAGTTTGTCAAACTGCGCAAAGTGCCTCAGAGCAAGCTCAATAAGCTGTTGAATAGCCAAGTGTACATTTTCTCTTGTTGAAATCAAGGGCGTTGAAGGATGAAGATGACCATAGATTGTTGGTGTACAAGTGTTAGCACTTGTGCAAAGCATTGACAAAATATAGTGACAACATGCACGATAATAGTGGTCGAACGCCAAGTGCGATACCAAACCAAAAACCTAAGATCCAATTGTCTTCCAAATAGCCAAATGAAAGTGTCGAGCTAGGTTTCTAGGTGTCAAAGCAAGTTATCATGCATTGATTTGAAAATCCACCAGTTATTGATGAGGGGTTTCATCAAAAGTTATCTGACTTCAGTCTCGCCATACTTGTTCGAGTTGGAGATAAGAAACATGTCTCTATGAGAGTAATGGGAGCATGTGGTTATTGTGCTCCAGATTATGCTATGATAGGAACATGATGTCTCTACATTTTTGTGTGAACCGATTTCAGACACCCTGTGTGCCCAAGAGTTTTATTTTATCATTAAATCCTATGATGTCTATTAAAAAGATCATGAAAAGCCTGGTGGATGCCCTGTATCTCTTTTCTTCTCGTCAAATGCAAGAGGTCGATTCCTGTGAGGTAGATTGCTTGAAAAATCTCAACATTCACACATTGTTCTATGGATTGATTGTCTAATTTGCATATGACAATGGTTAGTATTGATCTTGGAGTTCTTGATTTTACAGAGAATGATTTGATAAAGAAATTTGCTGGAGATGTTTTCAGATATGACATGGTTTTCAGGTATATGTCCATGAATGAGATGGATTCCTGTTAGTTGGGATATGGTGGTGAATTATATTTGAATTGTTTAAAATCCCTACAATATATCCCTCTGTAAGAGAAGATCTATTAGAATTGATCATAGTAAAAGATGCAAGGAAAGGTATTTTCCTGTGCAACAACTATGATTTCATGCAAGATACACAGTCAAGATAAATGATTGCTATGAATTTCCTTTGCAACTTGAGCTCGATAGAGATAAGCGATAAGGTCTTGTTATGTAACAAAACCCGTGAATGAAGAAACAAAGAGAAAATAGGTGACAAAGCATCTATTAATGAAGGAAGAAGATATTCATCTCCCATTCAGTTGTCAGAAAAATTTGATGAATCAAGAAGATAAGAGTGTAGATGGCTAAATTGATTACAAATTTGTGAGCTGGAGGACATAATTCATTGATTTTTCTTTCACCTGGTGCCTTTACTTACAAGTTGGCCCATGTTTGAAGGGTCAAAGATCAAATCTTGCATATTGGGGTATAGACCAATTTGGAAAATATTCTATACCAGATTTTAAGCAACTTGTTTCTATTCTTATCCAAGGAGGATTTTTGATCCCTTAGTCCAAGGAGAATCAGTTTTGAAAGATATTTC
This sequence comes from Picea engelmannii, assembly GCA_009831015.1. Classification (NCBI taxonomy): domain Eukaryota; kingdom Viridiplantae; phylum Streptophyta; class Pinopsida; order Pinales; family Pinaceae; genus Picea; species Picea engelmannii. Next base: position 683,375 of record ML777486.1, on the reverse strand, counting down.
TTCCAAATCAAAAGTGGTAGAGATTTCCTATATTTCAGGAAGTGGTTAGAGAATAGATTCTCTAGTTGGCAGCAAATTCATGACAACCAAGCAACAATTTCTAAATTTAGTTTTCCTTTAATTTATTGTTTTGTTTGTTTTAGGAGACAATTTACAGGTGTCAAGATGATTGTAATTGTTTTCTATTTTTAGAAAGCGGAGATAGAGCTCGAGTCTTTTGAAGGCTGAGGCATTTTTCTTCTATAATAGCACATGTAAAAGAGGAAAGGGGGGTTCGACCTATGAGGTGTTTTTTCTTTTGCTAGACCGTGGGCTTTTCTTTTCTAGAAGGATTTTTTGTAATATTTAAATGATCAATCAGGAATAAGCAATCTATTGATAGGATTGTTGTGCGGAGGTGTTGGTGGCGTTTTCCTTTTCTCTGTTAAGTATTTTTCCAGTTATCATACCACTTGTTTTCAAATTCCTATTGTCAAAAGATAGTAATAGAGCATAACTTATTGGTGAAATATTGTGCATCTGATCTTTTGGTAATCTTTATGTTTTTCTTCTAAAAGCTCAGTTTAGGAATTTTTAAATGCTCCTTTGCTAGACTTTTTCTCCTCTACTTTTTCCTCATTTGACACCATTAAAACTTGATTCAATCCAACATTTCCACTACCTTTCCCTGTGTAAGAGTTTTTTCTAGATTTGAGAGTGAATCATATATTTAAGTGTAGACCCCATTTGCCCAATGGCCCTCTTTGTGGTCTCGAACGAACCATTTAAAAGACAAAAACTCCAATCCCTCATAACTAGCCTAACATCCTATTCCAAACCAAGCTAAATCATACAGAGAGAGCCCTCTCTGAGTCTTGGAGGGACAGATCCAAGAATCCAAGAAGTTTAAACAGTTACCTCTGTCAATTTCTCGCTCAACCTAGCAAATTACATAGCATTAACATTTTGGCGACTCCACTAGGGACGAGATTTTGAGTTGTCTAGAAAAATATATCAAGTTCATATTTGATTTCTGATGGTGAACTGAAGCCAAACATAGGAAGGTTGTACCATTCACCTGGAAACTCCATTGTTCAAGATCCTGAGCTCCATTGTTCAGTTCAAGTGTGATCTAGACTCCAGTTTGTAGAGAGTTTTGATTTCAGTTCAATATTTTTAGTTACAAGTGATTTTGTAGCAGATCAGGTTGCAAATTGGGGAACAATCCACTGGATAAGGCACTGATTATCAAGTTCCTAGAGTTTAGCGGTTCTAGACATCTCCCTCGGAGCTATCTTCCCCAGGTGAAGCCTATGTTAGAACCCTATATGATAGGGGAATCAATATTCTGACTAATATCTATCTATTTTAGGCATTACGCTTTTGCTCACAATGCACAACAAAGATGTAAAAGTGGTAGAAATCTCTCAATTCACCTCAGCTGTTATCACATAAGAATTTTTGTTTTCGGTAGTTAAAGAGTAGAGTCTCATGTTATGTTAGCTACCGAAAGAGAGAACTTTCGGTCTCTTAGAACCCAATTTTTGTGTACGACTAGCCACCAAAAGCCTGTAGCTAGATTAAAAAAGGGCTCTATTATCTTCATATTTATCATCCTCACCCTTGTATTACTGTCTTTTCTCAGGAATTATGGAATTTCTCCAAGTTTTCTAGCACATGGACATGTCATGGGGCATATTCTCTAGTGGTTTTCGAGCTTCTGCCCTAAATTTGGGGTTTTTGTTTTATGTGTTTTCATCAAAACTTAGCCCAGAGGCCAAATTTACACTCCAACGCTCTAGCTCCATGCAACTTGCCACACAAAAACACAATGCATGTGAGGGGTTAGCACGCAACATCATGCAACACACAAGACACAGGTTAACAACAACATACAAAATCGAGCCACCATATCAACTCAAAGCTAGTACCCAAGCTCCAGCACAAAGTGATAAGGGAGAAGGCTCACGAGAGTACATGCCATAGTCTTTATGGTGAATGCCATAATTTTCCAAGCAAGGGGTTTGTGTGGAAGAATTTAATCACCATATTGTTAAAGAATAAATCCAAGTGTTAAATAGAGGATGCAGAGAGGTTGAATTTAGTTTGTCAAACTATGAAAAGTGCCCGAGAGCAAGCTCAATAAGCTGTTGAATAGCCAAGTGGACATTTTCTCTTGTTGAAATCATGGGCTTTGAAGGATGAAGATGACCATAGATTGTTGGTGTACAAGTGTTAGCACTTGTGCAAAGCATTGAAAAAAATATAGTGATAGCATGCACGATAATAATGGTCAAATGTCAAGTGCGATACCAAACCAAAAACCTAAGATCTAAAAGTCTTCCAAATACCCAAATGAAAGTGTTGATCTAGGTTTCTAGGTGTCAAAGCAAGTTATCACGCATTTTGCAAATCCACCAGTTATTGATGAGGGATTTCATCCAAAGTTATCTGATTTCGGTCTTGCCATACTTGGTCGAGTTGGAGATAAGAAACATGTCTCTATGAGAGTAATGGGAGCATGTGGTTATTGTGATCCAGATTATGCCACGACAGGAACATGATGTCTCTACATTTCCGTGTGAAGTGATTTTAGACACCATGTGTGCCTAGGAGTTTTATTTTATCATTAAATCCTATGATGTCTATCAAAAAGATCATGAAAAGCCTAGTGGATGCCCTATATTTCTTTTCTTCTTGGCAAATGCAAGAGGTCGATGTTGTGGGGTATTCTACCCTACGGACTAGCAAGCTAGGGCTTTAAACTTGCATGCAGATCATGACCCTTCTTAAGCTTACTTTTAACCTTCTACCCAAATCTAAAACCCCTTTTCTCAGGCAAACATGGGAGGAATCAACTAACCTTTTTATCGACGGTTGAAGTAGATCCTCCGTTGAGATTTTATCCCCTTGTTGTTGCTGCTCCTTCCACAAAGCTTCCTGCAACCAAGACAAAACTACGCATGCATGCTATTGATCTACTAGAGGGTTAGAGATAAAACATAAATCAAATAACATAGATTAGACTCATGTGTTTGGGACAGGAAAAGAATCTTTTTCATTAATCTCAATATGAATCAACTTACAATGATTTTAGAGATCGGCCACCGTTCCTCGATCCTGATCCTGGGCTCCTCCTCTTCTTTTGTCCTCCAACTACTGTTGCATGAATTCCTCCTAAAGCTTGAGGCAAGGCTAAAGGGTTGGGACAAAATGGACTTGGCAATTTGGCAGAGTTTCTTTTCTATGATTTTTCCTCCTTGAATAGTACCCCTACCCCTCCTTTTATAGGCTGGAAGGAGCTAGGGTTTTAGGCGAACTCTTGGCCATGCATGGCAGGGAGTTCTAGTTAACTGACAAAAAGCTTTTCATCCTGGCGGAAACTTTCCTGATTTTTTTCTTTGTTAGGTAAACGTGGGTTGTAGTGGACTAGCCCGCGGTCACCCACGTGTAGTAGAAGGCCAACAAGCAGTCCACCACGCCCAGTGAGAGGTTAGGGCACGGGTTGCTTGATTTAAGTGGTTTTTCAAGGTTTTATTCAGCATGGCCTTGGCTAGGAAGAGGCATGAGTTGGCCTTATGCCAGGTAAGCCTGTGTGGTGCATTTTAGGGTTATAACAGATGCCCCCTAATGTGTGAGGTCAGAAGAGCATCTGATGGATGAAATACATTACCAATTCTTTACCAATATGTACTAATATGCTGAATGAGTGAGCCCAGGAATCAGGAATCAGGAGGTGTCGTCTGCAAAAAATATCAAATGTCTCACCGAGGTGGGAATACCCATGCTTGGGATAAATCAGAACCATGGCTACCAATCAAATACACTGTAGATCCATGTCAAATAACTATAAAGAGTAGCCGCGAACAATACACAGCGTAGCTACACCTAGAAATCAGAAAGATATACATAGGAAGTATCCATCTCTCAGAAGCTGTCTTGGCCTGATGGCTGTACTTCAGAGCTCGAGCAAAAACTTCGAAATCTTCACGACTCAGGTAGGAGTGTAATATGAGTGTACGACTGTACTACCCAGAGGTCTTCGATGGCTCGTCTGTTACAGACCTGATAATCTTGATGATCGGACTGAAGGCTTCATTGATTTCAAACAAAGACTTGATTAGACGTTCAGGATGGTTGGGTATGCGGACAAGAGACATTTTGCAAAGTGGCCGACTCAGGCTAAGTAATAAACTTCCCTTGGACAATAGCACGACAAGTGATAAGACTCAGGCAGCATATCTGTTAATCATAAGTCTACAAAGCAGGAGGCAATGCAAACTCTCCATATGTTTGGAAGAGTAACCAAACGGTGGAGGAAAAAACTCAATATAGCGAGAAAAGCTTCCTAAGGTCGTACTACATCCCAAAGTATGATGAATCAAACGGACATATGTGCTTTATCCAAGGGTGACTCATAATGCTGCCAATAAAGAAAATACTTTTCCCATCCTCTTTTTGGGGTATATTTGATTTTTTTTTGTTCTTTTTGAATATTTGGAAAAAGAATAAAAGAATATTACGTTACAGTGGAGGAACGAGCATAGCAAACATACAAGCTCAAGGCACAAGGACAAGAATGATGTTCTAGGAAATGATACTCGGGAAAAATCCTCCAGTGGCCAAAGGTGTTAAGACGCAAAGGAAAACTGTTACTAGGCTGAAAGGTAAAGGATGCAGATGCGGTTGATAGAACACACAATGGTAACGTCCTTCAATGTAAGTTTAACAATCCCAAAGAAGGGAAGCTCAGTGATTTTTCATGTTTAGAGAGCCTGAAAAAGCATAAAAGGAAACTCCATTGGGGTACCTTTTTCGTCAATAGTCTAGTCGGTTCGAAAAAGGGGTAAACTAGCACCGACTAGACGTCAATTCAAAACCATTTTAATGATTGTGACAAAGACAAGATCACTCGGCTATTTTTTCAATTTTAAGGAGTCTGAAAAAAGCTTAACTATGGACTCCGTCAGGAATATTCTTCTGGACCAGTTTAACGAGTGTGAAAGAATAAGGTCACTTGACAATCTTTTCAATTTTAGGGAGTCTGAAAAGAGCTTAACTATGGACTCCAGGGGGGGGTTTCTTTTTCGTAAATTTAGTCCCTCAAGCCCGAAAAAGGAATAAAATTATACCTAAGGATACTCTTCTAAAGAATCAGAATTCAATAGAGTATTCCTTTGTTCGTACAGTTGACCGTTCGGACCGAAAAAGGGGTAAACTACCACCAGATAGATGTGACTTCAAATTTCAGTTTAACGAGCGTGAAGGGTCACAAGATCGCTCGACAATCTTTTCATGTTTAGAGGGTCTGAAAAGGGCTTAAAAGGAGACCCGTCAATGGTTACTTTTCTCAGTTAATCCGGTCGAGATCGAAAAGCATAAATACAGTCTCGCTAGATGCTTCTTTTGGGTCTCAAAGCGAGCTTGAAAAACAACAAAGGTAGCCTATGATCGACACTTTGTGGCTCGATGTCAGGCATCACTTTGTAAGACCAGGAAAAAACGTCGCAGAATTCTTTGAAAAGATCCGTGTAAATCTGAATCTCTTCAGGGGAGCAATCCACTCCGACAAAGACATTCTCCATGACGCTAGGGTTTCGAGAGATGTTAATAGGTATAGTTTCAATGTTATTCGCCATATTTCCCTCAGCATAAATTTCATATGTAGCTAAGAGGTTAATGGGACATAGTTGATCTCTCGTCATGGTGATAGTGAATTCTCTTGCCTCGATTCGGTGTAACTCTGGGAGGAAATATGATATGTGATGAAGATCTTCCCAAGGTTTGTCCAGACCAGTCATTGCTTTGATTATAGCTTCGTCCGAAGGCAAGACTAAATCTAATGAATCGGTGTTGACAAGAGAATCCTGAGCCCGGATAGGTTCAAGGAGTGGATCCAACTCTGGTGCTAGAATCGGATCAGGAGTAGCTGAAGTTTGTTGAACCAAAGAGTATGCTACTTCAGTGGCTGACAAGGGCATAGACATGCCCGCATGCCCTGTCGCATCCATCGTGTCTGATGGGGAAGGAATAGTCCACGGATCCTGAAAGTACGTCGTGCGGAATGACGAAACATGGAAAATCTCAGCCTTGTGGTGAGACGATATAAACTTGACATCCCCTTAAGGAGGTGGGTAATCGAAGGTACCCATCAAAGATGGACACAAGCCAACTCCTACATTAACAACACCGGCTTGAGGATTATCCACCATGGGAACCATGGATGCCCCCAAGGCTGGGTCAGGTCAAGAGAAGGACAACTGATCAATAGTCACTATCCGGCCTTCATGTGGAAACAGTAAGACTCGGAAAACTGTAGCGACCACCGCTTGCATTGCATAAGTCCAACTATGACCCAACAATAGATTGTAATCAATGGGGGCATCAACTACCTCTACTTCAACACACATGGTCTTCCCCCCTAACTGTACAGGGAAATAAGGGATGATACCATGCGGTCGGAAAGAACGACCATCGAACGCAGTGAGGAGAGTAGGTAACGGAGACAACTCAGGTTGACCAATGGATTTCTAGCATGATAATGACATAACGCAAGTCGAAGCACCCTCGTATACCACCGTGCAGAAGATATTCTATGTAAAAGTTTTCATGGGGTGAGCCACTACTATCTGAAATGTGACGTGGTAAGGCAAATGAGGTTTCAAGTCAGTCGTATCTAACATGATAGTTTCTGGGTTACAAGTCTCAGTAGAGCCCAAAGCAGTCAACAAGGCTTTTCTCTAAGCAGGGCAACTTTGGAGGACCTCCAAAGCGGACATAGCACAAGGGGTTTGTGACAAATCTTCCACCACAGAGTAGTTCTGGGCGGCCCTTACGTTTGGATTATGAGAAGCTCATTTAAACACACCTTTTGGGATGCAAGTCATTGTTTCACCCAACGTCTTCTTGATATCTAGAGGAAGAGATGGGATCTCGGCTTCTTTGCCCTTCTCAGAGGCGCTTGGTTTGCTATAATCGTGAGCTCTAGTCACTATGAAAGCATCACTTTTCATCATATATACGTTCGTGGAAGAGGAATTACTGGGGCGAGGGAATTTTTCGTGGCTGCCCCCCTCGGTACTTGCAGAGGCTTGAGTTAAATTTTGCCCATGCTGAAAGGGATTAGTCAAAACGGCCTGCGGTTGCTGTGTGACAAACTTATGGGCCTCTGTAAGTCGAGGGCATAGATGGTTTGGGTGGTCTTCCGCACATAGGTTGCACAGATACCTCGCCTTCCATTTTTTTGTAGTGCCCTCGCCAACATTATCAGTTTGTTTCTTATCCCCCTTACTCTTCTTGAGTTGTTTTTTCTTTCCTTCAAGCTGTTGGTTGGCCTTTGGGTTAGTTGTCTGTACGGAGTGTACTTCCGACATTTGAGTAGTAGGAGCAGCCGAAGCAGTAGTCTGGCTGGCCGCTGAGTGTTGTATAGATAACTGCTGCAATTGTTTTGTCAATTGCTCAGCGGGCTTGGTTTGTGCCGAACCAACTATACGATCGGCATGTTGTCCGGCTCTCTGTCTGGTTTTATCTAGAATCGATCATGGTGCATCCGGAAGGATGGTGTACAATAGACCAGACTGAGAATAAATAATCTCAAACTGTTGAGCCCTCATGATGGCATCTTCCTCGGAGAAGACCCCTGAAGTCGCGATGTCTTTGGATAACTGTGGAACTAAAGACTTAAGGAACCACTCAAGAAGGAATGCTGGTGGGACGTGTACTTTGATAAGACTCTTTCAGCATCGCCACTCTCGAATATGATCCAAGATATGGTCCGCTGACGTCTACTCGAAATTGGCTAGCAACTATGTGCCGGCGTTGTATCTCACAGGTAACTGGAAATGGTTAAGGAAGGTCATCGCCAGTTCACCAAAAGAGGAATATCGTGAACGATCAAGCTCTATGTACCATTTCGTGGCACTCCCTATCAGAGTGCGTTGAAACAATCGCAACTGGACGGAGTCACCTTTCAGTGAGTTAGATGAACACCATAATTGGAAAGTAGTCACGTGATCACCTGGATCTTCGTTAGGCTTGGCCTTGAACTTTGGGATGTCTGAAGGCAACTTCGTCGGCATAGGAGGCCAACACGGATCATGACAGATAGGATCATTCAACAACCATGTTAAATCTGGCAAGTGTAACGTCGCCAAGAAAGGGAGTTTAGGTTGCTGCTGATAGCTGGGATAAGAGGGTCCTGGAGTTGGACTAGCACCAGGTTGCCAGGAAAAGTTTGGCTGTTGGCCCGGGTTCTGGTAGAAATCGTAGCCCTGACCAGCGTGAGGGTTTTGCATTTGAGGAGACATCATTTGCTGATTCCCCATGAAGGACATAGGATGTTGGGCATTCATCGTGTTTGATGGACTTTGGGATAGATTACCTCATGCTGGTCCTGATGGAAGAGGCATAGAAGTCTGTCCGGGGTTCCACTGGCTGTGGAAAGAGTTACCCCAGAATGACATTCTAGAGGATGGAATGGATCCTTGTGTTGAGTTCCAAGGTCCTGGTATATGTGCCCCCAGCGCAGGAATAGTACCCCGTGCCGGTGTAAACTGTCCAAATACAGGTGTGCCCCCAGATAAGAAAGTAGCGGATGTTAAAGTGTTATTACCAAACGTCCCGTTCCAAAGAAACGGTGATGAACCTACCAACTGAGTTTGCGTAGGTGTTCCTTGACTCCCGGCTCCAAAAGGACTTGTGTGTGCAGGCTGCCCGACGGACTGCTGATGCGATCCACCGAGCAAAGGGGACGAAGGAGGAATATGACCTCCAGCGTAAGGAAAAGCATTGAAAGGGACAGGAATGCCCCCAAGTTGACCTTACAGAGGAGCGTTAGAGCTCCCTGCCCCCAGACCCAAAGTCTGGAAAGTGGATGAAGTGAGTACAGGACTGGTACCTCAACTAGGCATACCGTATGAAAACGGAGCGCCTGTCGCACTAGGTGTGTAAAGAGGCATGGCCGCCGCGATAGATGGCATCGGTCCACTTTGCGACGTAGTTGCGGCCGAGACCGTGGTGTCCCGGACCACCGACAAAGGCAAGTTAGGAGAAGCTTCTCCTGTGGTAGTAACAATGGCAGGAATGGAAGAAGTCCCAGAGGAAGTGATTTGTTCCATAACTGGGTTAGGCACTGACAGGCATTCGTAAAATTGAATTGGCACAATAATGTCCGGCCCAGTATCAGTGTTTGAGGTTTCAACCAATCCATGATTGGCGATCGATTCCTCGGGGGGTTGTTCGGGATCAAAAGCCCCAGTTGCTTCGAAAGACCCTCGGTGGTCTAACTTTCGCCTCAAGGGTGGCGGGGCTGGCTCCAGTATCACCGGCAGCAGGCCCAGAAGCCTTCATGACCGGCGGAGCTCTAAATCCTCCACTGTGTGAGAAGATTCATGACACGCTAAGGTATTCTACACGAACAAACAGTAGCACGCACTAAAAGAAATCCCCTAGAAGATAAATCAAGAAAGCACTATATTAGTAGGAAGAACAGTTACAACAACCAACACTAGAGTACCTTACCGGTGCAAGTGAAACTCGAGTAAGGAAGCACCCTCCGGGTCTACTCTGCAAATCATTGGTCCGATGTTCATCCTAGGTACCGTGGTATACCCCCACAGTCACCTGTGTATGTCCCTAGAAAAGATAGGTAACTAGTTTACCAGCACGTGAACAACTATCAGGCGGGTACAGTCGGCAGTCGGGTAGACCACAATGAGCAGGGTATCAAGCTCGAAACCTGTCAAGGGTATCGAGAGAAAGTGTTCCGAAAGACAACTGAGGACCTCGAACAGATTCGAGATCCATGAAGCTCCATGGCAAGTGAAAATGACGGAATCCCTTAACAGATCCTCTATATGTGTTCTCCACAACGCTCGGTCCAGCTTTGGAGGGGTTATCTCTGCTGCCTTTCCTTACGCGACCTTGTGTTTAGCCCCTGTGTTAGAGGGGGGTCCTGAATATATTTCCGTAACTGGACTTCTACACTCCCTAAGTGACAGACTTCAATGTTTAGTTTGGGTGGCCTTAGAGAATTTACTCTCCAACCTATTCCAAGGCCCTATTCATGAGCTAGTGGATGCACCCTACAAACAGAAAAGTCTACTTGATTTTATTTAGTGTTTCTTTTAATGGGCTTTATTAAGTCTCAAGGTGCGAAAGTGAAAATGAGGGTGCGTAAAAAGACTCAAAGCAAAATGCACAAAAAATGCGTGGAAACAAAAACTTTTACTAAAATTCAAAACCAGCAACTTTTCAATGAAAGACTTCTTTTCTTTTCGAAATTACTAAGATTTTATGCAGTAAATATGAAGGATTTTCACTCAGATCTGCGAGCTACTTATACTTGACATGCACTACAAAAACTTATGCAAAACAGACTTCTTTCCTAGCTACTGATGCAACAACACAATCATCAAACCAAGAAGAAAATGAAACAGGATTTTTTTTTTATTTCGTTGTAAAATAACACAACAAGGAAAAATGATGACAAGAACAAAACCAAAAGAATAAAAGAAAACTCTGGCTTAAAGCACGGATCACAAACAAAATCAAAGCACAAAAATGCAACAAAGAAATCACAACAACACCAATTCTAACACTTGCCTAAAAACCATAAATCAAATATTTTTTCTCTTTTGTCTTTTCTATCAAAACATCCACTAACAAACACAGGCTAAGGATAAGATGCCCTAACCTGCTGACTGTGCAGCTCCAGACTCTCTACCCCTGAGAGGATCTCTTCTCACCACAGGAGGGGATGACTACCCCACCCAAGCTGAAAATCTACCAAACAGGCCCGCGACTGTCACCAAGACAACACGCGGTCAATCGCGCGCTGGGCTAAAACAACACGCGGGTATCCATGCTCAGAACTGAATCAGCTCGCAGGTAGGTATAAAATCTGAAAAAAAATCAAACACAGGCAGCCCAGACCTGAAAGAGGCCTCTGGTATCAACAACCAGGGTCTCTAAAAGGCTTGGATGTTGGCACTTCAACGGAAAATGAAAAATTTGCAAAAAAGAAAACAAATGCTAAGAATAACCAAAACAACAAGGCAGACTGAAAGCAAGACAGTAAACAAATCAGAACCCAAATAGGATCTAGAAAGCCCCCTGAGAAGATAAACTTCTGATAGGGAAGAGGAGACTGCCTCTTAAGCTTCCTGGACTCTACACTCTACTGAAACCACTACAGCAAGTGGTCAACCACGTGCTGTAGAAGGTTAGGGAGCGGGTTACCCGCGGGTAGGGCTTCTGCAGGCCGCGGGTACCTCTGTGTGTCTCGAGAATGAATGTCAAGCGTCAGTCAAGGAAAACTAGTATTGATAACCAGTTTCCCTGCTAGCATTGACCTAACAGGCAAAAAAATAAACAAAGAAATAGTAATTGAACTTCTTTAAACTACCCAAAAGATCTTTAACCAAATCCAGAAACCCTAAGAGTAAGACTATCCCCAGCGGAGTCATGAATTCTGTTGTGGGGTATTCTATCCTACGGACTAGCAAGCTAGGGCTTTAAACTTGCATGCAAATCATGACCCTTCTTAAGCTTACTTTTATCCTTCTACCCAAATCTAAAACCCCTTTTCTCAGGCAAACATGGGAGGAATCAACTAACCTTTTTATCGACGGTTGAAGTAGATCCTTCGTTGAGCTTTTATCCCCTTGCTGCTGCTGCTCCTTCCACAAAGCTTCCTGCAACCAAGACAAAACTATGCATGCATGCTACTGATCTACTAGAGGGTTAGAGATAAAACATAAATCAAATAACATAGATTAGACTCATGTGTTTGGGATGGGAAAAGCATCTTTTTCATTAATCTCAATATGAATCAACTTACAATGATTTTAGAGATCGACCACTGTTCCTCGATCCTGATCCTGGGCTCCTCCTCTTCTTTTGTCCTCCAACTGTTGTTGCATGAATTCCTCCTAAAGCTTGAGGCAAGGATAAAGGGTTGGGACAAAACAGACTTGGCAATTTGGCAGAGTTTCTTTGATATGATTTTTCCTCCTTGAATAGTACCCCTACCCCTCCTTTTATAGGCTGGAAGGAGCTAGGGTTTTAGGCGAACTCTCGACCATGCATGGCTAGGAGTTCCAGTTAACTGATAAAAAGATTTTCATCCCGGCGGAAACTTTCCTGATTTTTTGCTTTGTTAGGTAAATGCGGGCTGTAGTGGACTAGCCTGCGGTCACCCGCGTGCAGTAGAAGGCCAGCAAGCGGTCCATCGTGCCCAGTGAGAGGTTAGGGAGCGGGTTTCTTGATTTAAGTGGTTTTTCAAGGTTTTATTCAGCATGGCTTTGGCTAGGAAGAGGCATGAGTTGGCCTGATGCCAGGTAAGCCTGTGTGGTGCATTTTAGGGTTATACCAGTCGATTCATGTGATGCAACATTCTTGAGAAAGCACGACATTCACACATTGTTCTATGGATTGATTGTCTAATTTTCATATGAAAATGGTTAGTATTGATCCTAGAGTTCTTGATTTTACAGAGAATGATTTGATAAAGAATTTTGCTGCATATTTTTTCAGATATGACAGGGTTTTCAGGTATATGTCCATGAATGAGATGGATTCCTCTCAGTTGGGATATGGTGGAGAATTAGATTTGAATTGTTTAAAATCCCTACAGTAGATCCATCTATAAGAGAAGATCTATTAGAATTTATCATAGTAAAAGATGCAAGGAAAGGTATTTTCCTGTGTGTTTATGGATAAATTCGTGAGTGCGGACACAGACCAATCTCCCCAAGATCCACCTGGATATGGAACAAACCGTAATAGAATAATACTCTTTCCCTAGATCTTGATATTGAATGGACTAAGAGAAATGGATAGTGGACATACCTTATGAACACTCTCCTTTAATCTTTGTTGTTCCTTACTCTGCTCCGATGCTCTTGTGTCGTTCAATCACAACGACACAAACCAATCACAACAAAGGGATTAATATATTCAATATTTAGTCTATACATGTGATCAAGGAATCATGTAATAAGA
>ML777486.1:625372-645849 GCA_009831015.1 Picea engelmannii | reverse complement strand
TGCCAACCATTCGAACTCCAACTCATCCTTCTAGAAGATTCCTTCTAGAAAGATCGAGAACTTATTCATTTTCCACCTTTAGAAACATGTCCGCACCCTAGCCATTAACACAGTGCGGATAGTCCGCAGTCAAGATGAATGCAACATGCAGAAATTAATGATTTCCGCAGGAGAGTATAATGCATCCTGCGTACTATTTTCAAAATAGGATTTTGAGAAAATGACAAGTGTAACCTTCTTCTGGAAAATGTTCTTAATGAAGAGTTTGATCTTCTATCATCATGACATAATCGTAGCATCATCTCGATAACCAAAAATGTGGATAACACTATGCAACAACTATGATTTCATGCAAGATACACAGTCAAGATAAATGATTGCTATGAATTTCCTTTGCAACTTGAGCTCGATAGAGATAAGCGATAAGGTCTTGTTATGTAAGAAAACCTGTGAATGTAAAAACAAAGAGAAAATAGGTGACAAAGCATCTATTTATGAAGGAAGAAGATATTCGTCTCCCATTACTCAATTGTCAGAAAAATTTGATGAATCAAGCAGATAAGAGTGTAGATGGCTAAATTGATTACAAATTTGTGAGTTGGAGGAAATAATTCATTGATTTTTCTTTCGCCTGGTGCCTTTTACTTCCAAGTTGGCCCATGCTTGAAAGGTCAAAGATCAAATCCTGCATATTGGGGTATAGACCAATTTGGCAAATATTTTGTACCAGATTTTAAGCAACTTGTTTATATTCTTAGCCAAGGAGGATTTTCGATCCCTTAGTCCAAGGAGAATCAATTTTGAAAGAGATTTCTTCTAGATCACAAGTGGTAGAGATTTCCTATATTTCAGGCAGTGGTTAGATTCTCTAGTTGGCAGCAAATTCATGACATCCAAGGAACAGTTTCTAAATTTAGTTTTCCTTTAATTTATTGTTTTGTTTGTTTTAGAAGGCAGTTTATAGGTGTCAAGATGATTGTAATTGTTTTCTATTTTTAGAAAGTGGAGATAGAGCTCGAGTCTTTTGAAGGATGAGGCATTTTTCTTCTATAAAGGCACATGTAAAAAAGGAAAGGGGGGTTCGAATTGTGAGGTGTTTTTTCGTTTGTCAGACTGTGGGATTTTCTTTTCCAGGAGGATTTTCTGTAATCTTTAAATGATCAATCAGGAATAAGCAAGATGTTGACAGGATTCTTGTGCAAAGGTGTTGGTGGCGTTTTCCTTTTCTCTGTTAATTATTTTTCCAGTTATCATACCACTTGTTTTCAAATTCCTATTTTCAAAAGATAGTAATTGAGAAGAATTTATTGGTGAAATACTCTGCATCTGATCTTTTGGTAATATTTATGTTTCTCTTCTAAAAGATCAGTTTAGGAATTCTTAAATGCTCTTTTGCTTGACTTTTTATCCTCTACTTTTTCCTCATTTGACGCCATTAAAACTTGATTCAATCCAACATTTCCACTACCTTATCCTGTGTAAGATTTTTGTCTAGATATGAGAGTGACTCATATATTTAAGTGCAGACCCCATTTGCCCAATGGCCCTCTTTGTGGTCTCGAACCAACCATTTAAAAGACAAAAAATCCAATCCCTCATAACTAGCCTAACATCCTATTCCAAACCAAGCTAAATCGTACAGAGAGAGCCCTCTCTAAGTCTTGGAGGGCTAGATCCAAGACTCCAAGCGGTTGAAATAGTTACCTCTGTCAATTTCTCCCTCAACCTAGGAAATTATAGAGCATTAACATTTTGGCGACTCCACTGGGGAAGAGCTTTCGATTTCTCCAAAAAAACATATCAAGTTCAGATTTGACTCCTGATGGTGAACAAAAGCCAAACACAAGAAGGTTGTACCATTCAGCTGGCAACTCCATTGTTCAAGATCCCGAGCTCCAAAGTTCACGAGTGACTTCACTGCCAAACAAATTCAGATTTCAAAGCATTGATGACGTTTCAAGATGACAGGTCATGTGGTAAATCCTATATCTTGTGAAGCTATAAAAGAATTCATGGATGAATTAGTAGATTTTCAAATTGATGAAGTTTTGTTAACAACCGTGTTTCACTGTTGGAAATCAAGAAAATTTTCTCCCAAAGTTAAAATTTGTGTTCTCGAGTTGTTTGTTGAAAGACTTGAAAAGGATATTGAGCTCTTGAATACTCAGATTCAGTCCTATTGTTTCCAACATCCAAAACATTTTCTTGAAAATATTAAAACTCCAAAACCAAAGGAGATTGTATTACCTGTTGATGTGTAGATTGATGGTGATTATGCTTTCAAGTACAAGACTGAAATTGTAGTTGCAGGGTTTAATTTTGAGGATGCAACTGATCAACTAGTCATTGAGCATCTAGAAGCAAATATCATGCATCATGTTTTAATTGATCATATAGCATATTACATGGAGGTTCATGTTAGATTGAGTTTTCAAACATGTATTCTCTATAAAGACCAAATATGTCAACAATTTCCATTTCATATTACGAGGACACATGATCAAGGTATACTTAGAATTTCATGGACAGGAAATCAAGTTGTCCATTTGTTTTTGTAGCTACTTGACTAGCTCCATTGGCATTTTTGTATTACCTGATTCAACAAAATTATCAAGTAGATTAGGTTAGGTAGATTGGTGCAAATAAGTTCAGTAATCTTAGCATCTTTCTAGTTTCAGTTTCAAATTGTTTTTCAGTTTTTCAGTTCAAGTGTGATCCAGACTCCAGTTTGTAGAGAGTTTTGATTTCAGTTCAAGATTTTCAGTTACCAACAATTTTGTAGCAGATTAGGTTGCACATTGGGGAAGAACCCACTGGATAAGGCACTGATTATCAAGTTCCTAGAGTTCAACAGTTCTAGACATCTCCCTCAGAGCTATCTTCCCCAGGTGGAGCCTATGTTAGAACCCTATATAATAGGGGAATCAATATTCTGACTAATATCTATCTATTTCAGGCATTACGCTTTTTCTCACAACGCACAACAAAGGTGTAAAAGTGGCAAAAATATCTCAATTCACCTTAGCTGTTATCACATAAGAGTTTTTGTTTTTGGTAGTTAAAGAGTAGAGTCTCATGTTATGTTAGCTACCGAAACATAGAACTTTCGGTCGCTTAGAACCCAATTTTTGTGTAACCCTAGCCACCGAAAGGTTGTAGCTAGATTAAAAGATGGCTTTATGATCTTCATATTTATCATCCTGGCCTTTGTATTACTATCTTTTCTCGGGCATTCTAGCCTGTGGACACGTCATGGGGCATATTCTTTAGTGGTTTTCGAGATTCTGCCCTAAATTTGGGTTTTTTGTTTTATGTGTTTTCATCAAAACTTAGCCTGGAGGTTAGACTTATGCTCCAACGCTCCATCTCCAAGCAACCTGCCACACAACAACACAACACATGTCAGGGGTTAGCACGCAACATCATGCAGCACACAAGACACGGGTTAACAACAACATACGAAATTGAGCCACCATATCAACTCAAAGCCAGTACCCAAGCTCCAACGTAAAGTCATAAGGGAGAAGGCTCACGGGAGTACATGCCATAGTCTTTATGGTGAATGCCATAATTCTCCAAGTAAGGGGTTTGTGTGGAAGAATTTAATTTCCATATTGTTAAAGAATAAATCCAAGTGTTAAACAATGGATGAGGTCGAATTTAATTTGTCAAACTACGTAAAGTGCCCAAGAGAAAGCTTAATAAGCTGTTGAATAGCCAAGTGGCCATTTTCTCTTGTTGAAATCAAGGACGTTGAAGGATGAAGATGACCATAGATTGTTGGTGTACAATTAACGCTTGTGCAAAGAATTGGCAAAATATAGTGACAGCATGCACGATAACAATGGTCAAATGCCAAGTGCGATACCAAACCAAAAACCTGAGATCCAAATTTCTTCCAAATAGCCAAATGAAAGTGTCGAGATGGGTTTCTAGGTGTCAAAGAAAGTTATCACGCATTGATTTGCAAATCCACCAGTTATTGATGAGGGGTTTCATCCAAAGTCATCTGATTTCGGTCTCGCCATACTTGTTCGAGTTGGAGATAAGAAACATGTCTCTACGAGAGTAATGGGAGCATGTGGTTATTGTGCTCTAGATTATGCCATGATAGGAACATGACGTCTCTACATTTCTGTGTGAGCTGATTTCATACACCCTGTGTGCCCAAGAGTTTTCTTTTATCATTAAATCCTATGATGTCTATCAAAAAGATCATGAAAAGCCTGATGGATGCCCTATATTTCTTTTCTTCTCGGCAAATGAAAGAGGCCGATTCCTTTGAAGCAGTATGCTTGAAAAAGCTTGACATTCACACATTGTTCTATGGATTGATTGTCTAATTTGCATATGAAAATGGTCAGTATTGATCTTGTAGTTCTTGATTTTACAGAGAATGATTTGATAAAGAAATTTGCTGCAGGTTTTTTCAGATATGACAGGGTTTTCAGGTATATGTCCAAGAATGAGATGGATTCCTCTTAGTTAGGAGATGGTGGCGAATTAGATTTGAATTGTTTAAAATCCCTATAGTAGATCCCTCTGTAAGAGAAGATCTATTAGAATTGATCATAGTAAAATACACAGGGAAAGTTATTTTCCTGTGCAACAAGTATGATTTCATGCGAGATACATAGTCAAGATAAATGATTGCTATGAATTTCCTTTGCAACTTGAGCTCGATAGGGATAATCGATAAGGTCTTGTTATGTAACAAAACCCGTGAATGTAGAAACAAAGAGAAAATAGGTGGCAGAGCATCTATTAATGAAGGAAGAAGATATTCATCTCCCATTACTCAATTGTCAGAAAAATTTGATGAATCAAGGAGATAAGAGTGTAGATGGCTAAATTGATTACAAATTTGCGAGATGGAGGACATAATTCATTAATTTTTCTTTCACCTGACACCTTTTACTTCCAATTTGGCCCATGTTTGAAGGTTCAAAGATCAAATCCTGCATATTGGGGTATAGACCAATTTGGAAAATATTTTGTACCAGATTTTAAGCAACTTGTTTCTATTCTTAGCCAAGGAGGATTTTCAATCCCTTAGTCCAAGGAGAATCAGTTTTGAAAGAGATTTCTTCCAGATCACAAGTGGTAGATATTTCCTATATTTTAGGAAATGGTTAGAGAATATATTCTCCAGCTGTAATCAAATTCATGACAACCAAGAAATAGTTTCTAAATT
Source organism: Picea engelmannii (assembly GCA_009831015.1). NCBI lineage: Eukaryota > Viridiplantae > Streptophyta > Pinopsida > Pinales > Pinaceae > Picea > Picea engelmannii. Next base: position 640,655 of record ML777486.1, on the reverse strand, counting down.
TAGTTTTCCTTTAATTTACTATTTTGTTTGTTTTAGAAGACAGTTTATAGGTGTCAAGATGATTGTAATTGTTTTCTATTTTTAGAGAGAAGAGATAGAGCTCGAGTCTTTTAAAGGCTGAGGCATTTTTCTTCTATAAAGGCACATGTAAAAGAGGAAAGGGGGGTTTGACCTATGAGGTGTTTTTTCTTTTGCTGGACCGTGGGCTTTGCTTTTCCAGGAGGATTTTCTGTAATCTTTAAATGATCAATGAGGAATAAGAAAGATGTTGATAGGATTCTTGTGCGGAGGTGTTGGTGGCGTTTTCCTCTTCTTTGTTAAGTACTTTTCCAGATATAATACCACTTGTTTTCAAATTCCTATTGTCAAAAGATAGTAATAGAGCATAATCTTATTGGTGAAATATTGTTATAACCCCAAATTGCACTATCCCTGCTTACCTGGCATCAGGCCTACTCATTACCTTTCCTTGCCTAAGCCATGCTGAACAAAACTCTTCAAAAACCTATTAAATCAAGTAACCCGTGCCCTAACCTAGCACTGGGTGCGTTGGGATGCTGGCAGGCCTTCTGCAGCACGCGTGTGAACGCTGGCTGGCCCACTACATCCCACGTTTACTTAACAAAGAAAAAAATCAAGAAAGTTTCCGCCGAGATGAAGAGCTTTTTGTCAGTTAACTAGAACTCCCAGCCATGCATGGACGAGAGTTCGCCTAAAACCCTAGCTCCTTCTAGCCTATAAAAGGAGGGGTAGGGGTACTATTCAAAGGAGGAAAAATCATAGCAAAGAAACCCTGCCAAAATTGCCAAGTCCATTATTGTCCCAACCCTTTAGCCTTTCCTCAAGCTTTAGGAGATATTCAAGCAAAGCAGTTGGAGGAGAAAAGAAGAGGAAGAGCCCAAGATCAGGATCGAGGAACGGTGGCCGGTCTCTGTAATCATTGTAAGTTGATTCATATTGAGATTAATGAAAAAGATACTTTTCCCGTCCCAAATACATGAGTCTCATCTATGTTATTTGATTTATGTTTTATCTCTAACCCTCTAGTAGATCAGTAGCATGCATGCGTAGTTTTTTCTTGATTGTAGGAAGCTTTGTGGAAGGAGCAACAGCAGCGAGGAGATAAAAGATCAACGGAGGATCTACTTCAACCATCGATAAAAAGGTTAGTTGGTTCTTCCCGTGTTTGCCTGAGAAAAGGGGTTGAGGTTTTGGGTAGGAGGTTAAAAGTTATTCTTGAAGGGTCATGATCTGCGTACAAGTTTAAAGCCCTAGCTTGTTAGTCCGTAGGGTAGAATACCCCACAACAGGATTGGCGACTCCACTGGGGAAAGTATTACTCTTAGGGTTTCCGGATTTGGTTAAAAAAAATTTTGGTAGTTCAAAGAAGTTCAGTCTCTGTTTCTTTGTTTGTTTTTGTTTTCTGTTAGGTCAATGCTAGCAGGGGACCTGGTTATCAATACCAGTCTTCCTTGACTGACGCTTGACATTTATTCATGAGACACACATAGGTACACGTGGCCTGCAGAAGGCCTGCATGCGTGTGCCCGCGCCCTAACCATCTACAGCCCGCGTGTGAACGCTTGCTGTAGTGGTTTCAGTAGCATGTAGAGCCCAGGAAGCTTAAGAGGCAGTCCCCTCTTCCCTGTCAGAAGTTTATCTTCTCAGGGGGCTTTCTGGATCCTGTCTGGGTCTTGATTGGTTTATTGTCTTGAGTTTCAGTCTGTCTTATTGTGTTGTTTCTCTTTACATTGCTTTTTCTTTTTGCAAATCTTGCTTTTCTGTTAAAAGTGATAGCATCTAAGCCTTCTAGAGACTCTGGTTGTCAATACCAGAAGCCTTTTTCAGGACTATACTGTCTGTGTGTGATTTTATCTTAGTTTTTATACAGACCCACGGCCTGTTTAAGTCTATCCCGCGGGTACCCGCATGCTGTAGAAGCTCAGCACGCGTTTACACGCGTGTTGTCTTGGTGACAGTCGCGGGCTTGATTGGCATCTTTTTAGCTTGGGTGGGGCATTCATCCCCTCCTGTGGTGAGAAGAGCTCCTCTCAGGGGTCTGGATTCTGGGGCTGCACAGTCAGCAGGTTAGGGCATTTCCCCCTTAGCTTGTGTTTGTTATTAGATTTTTTGATAGAGAAGACAAAAGAGAAAAAATATCTGTTTTATGGTTTTTAGGCAAGTGGTAGAATTGGTGCTGTTGTGATTGCTTTGTTGCATTTTTGTGCTCTGATTCTGTTTGTGATCTGCGCTTTAAGCCAGAGTTTTCTTTTATTCTCTTGGTTTTGTTCTTGTCATCATTTTTCCTTGTTGTGTTATTACACAACGAAATAAAAAACAATTTCTTGTTTCATTTTCTTCTTGGTTTGAGGATTATGTTGTTGCATCAGTAGCTAGGAAAGAAGTATTTTTGCATAAGTTTTTGCAGTACATGTATAGTATAAGTATCTCGCAGATCTGAGCGAAAGTCCTTCATATTTACTGCATGAAATCTTAGTAAACTTGAAAAGAAAAGAAGCCTTTCATTGAAAAGTCGTTGGTTTGGCATTTTAGAAAAAGTTTGTTTCCAAGCATTTCGGTGCATTTTGCTTTGAGTCTATTTACACATAATCAGTTTCACTTCCGCACCTTGAGACTTAACAAATCCCATTAAAAGAAATGCTAAATAAAATCAAGTAGACTTTCTTGTTTGTAGGGTGCATACACTAGCTCAGGATAGGGCCTTGGAATAGGTTGGAGAGTAAATTCTCCAAGGCCACCCAAACCAAACATTGGAGTCTATTAATAGGGAGTGTAGAAGTCCAGTTACGGAAAGTTATTCAGGACCCCCCTCTAACACGGGGGATAAACACGAGGTCGCGTAAGGAAAGGCAGCGGAGATAACCCCTCCAAAGCCGGACCGAGCGTTGCGGAGAACACATATAGAGGATCTGTTAAGGGATTCCGTCGTTATCATTTACCATGGAGCTTCGTGGGTCTCAAATCCATTCGAGGTCCTCAGCCATATTCCAGAACACTTGCTCTCGATACCCTTGACAGGTTTGGGGCTTGATACCCTGCTCATTGTGGTCTACCTGACTGCCGACTGTACCCGCCTGATAGTTGTTCACGTGCTGGAAAACTAGTTGCCTATCTTTTCTAGGGACATACACAGGTGACTGCGGGGGTATACCACGGTACCTAGGATGGACATCGGACTAATGCTTTGCAGAGTAGACCCGGACGGTGCTTCCGTATTCGAGTTGCACTTGCACCGGTAAGGTACTCTAGTGTTGGTTGTTGTAACTGTTCTTCCTACTAATATAGTGCTTGCTTGATCTATCTTCTAGGGGATTTATTTTAGTGCGTGTTACTGTTTGTTCATGTAGAATAACTTAGCGTGTCATGAATCTTCTCACACAGTGGAGGATTCAGAGCTCCACCGGTCACGAAGGCTTCTGGGCCTACCGCCAGTGATACTGGAGCCACCCCCGCCACCCTTGAGGTGAAAGTTAGACCACCGTGGGTCTTTCGAAGCAACCGGGGCTTTTGATCCCGAACAACCCCCCGAGGAATCAACCGCCAATCTTGGATTGGTTGAAACCTCAAACACTGATATTGGGTTGGACATTATTGTGCCAATTCAATTTTACGAACGCCTGTCCGTGCCCAACCCAGTTATGGAACAAATCTCTGGGAATTCTTCCATTCCTATTACTGTTGTTACCACAGGAGAAGCTTCTCCTAACTTGCCTTTGTCAGCGGTACGGGCCACCACGGTCTCGGTCGCAACTACGTCGCATAGTGGACTGACCCCATCTACGGCAGCAGCCACACCTCTTTACACACCTAGTGCGACAGGCGCTCCGTTTTCATACAGTATGGCTAGTTCAGGTACCATTCCTGTACTCACCTCCTCTACTTTACAGACTTTGGGTCTGGGGGCAGGGAGCTCTAATGCTCCCCTGCAAGGTCAACTCGGTGGCATTCCTGTCCCTTTCAATGCTTTTCCTTATGCTGGAGGTCATATCCCTCCTTCGTCCCCTTCGCTCAGTGGATCACATCAGCAGTCTGTCGGGCAGCCTACACACACAAGTCCTTTTGGAGCCGGGAGTCAAGGAACACCTGTGCAAACTCAGCCGGTAGGTTTGTCACCGTTTCTCGGGAACGGGGCATTTGGTAATAACACTTTAGTATCCGTTGCTTTCCCATCTGGGGGCACACCTATTTTTGGACAGTTTACACCGGCACAGGGTACTATTCCTGCGTTGGGGGCATATATACCAGGACCTTGGAACTCAGCACAAGGATCCATTCCATCCTCTGGAATGTCGTTCTGGGGTAACTCTTTCCACAACCATTGGAACCTTGGACAGACTTCTATGCCTCTTCCATCAGGACTGGCATGGGGTAATCCGTCCCAAAGTCCATCGAACACCATGAATGCCCAACATCCTATGTCCTTCATGGGGAATCAACAAATGATGTCTCCTTAAATGCAAAACCCTTATACTGGTTAGGGCAATGGTTTCTATCAGAACCCAGGCTAGCATCCAAACTTTTCCTGGCAACCTGGTGCCAGTCAAACTCCAGGACCCTTTTACCCTGGCTATCAGCAACAACCTAAACTACCTTTCTTGGCAACATTACACTTGCCAGATTTAACACGGTTGTTGAATGATCCTATCTGTCACGATCCGCATTGGACTTCTATGCTGACGAAGTTGCCTTCGGACATCCCTAAGTTCGAAGCCAAGCCTAATGAAGATCCAGGTGATCACGTGACCACTTTCCACTTGTGGTGTTCATCTAACTCACTGAAAGATGACTCTGTCCAGTTGCGATTGTTTCAACGCACTCTGATTGGGAGTGTCGTGAAATGGTACATAGAGCTTGATCGTTCATGATATTCCTTTTTTGGAAAACTGGCTATGGCTTTCCTTAACCATTTCCAGTTACCTATGAGATATGACGCCGGCACAAAGTTGCTAGCCAATTTCGAGCAGACGTCAGCGGACCATATCTCGGATCATATTCGAGAGTGGCGATGCCGAAAGAGTCTTATCAAGGTACCTGTCCCACCAGCATTCCTGCTTGAGCGGTTCCTTAAGTCTTTAGTTCCGCAGTTATCCAAAGACGTCGCAACTTCAGGGGTCTTCTCTGAGGAAGAGGCCATCATGAGGGCTCAACAGTTTGATCTTATCTATTCTCAGTCTGGTCTATTGTACACCATCCCGTCGGATGCACCAAGATCGATTCTGGACAAAACCAGACAGAGAGCCGGACCACATGCCGATGGTATAGTTTGTTCGGCACAAACCAAGCCCACTGAGCAATTGACAAAACAATTGCAGCAGTTATCTATACAACACTTAGCGGCCAGCCAGACTACTGCTTTGGCTACTCCTCCTACTCAAACGTCGGAAGTACACTCCGTACAGACGACTAACCCAAAGGCCAACCAACATCCCGAGGGGAAGAAAAAACAACGCAAGAAGAGTAAGGGGGATAAGAAACCAAATGATAATGCTGGTGAGGGCACAACAGAAAGGAAGAAGGCGAGGTATCCATTTAACTTATGTGCGGAAGACCACCCAAGCCACCTATGTCCTCGACTTGCAGAGGCCCAGAAGTTTGTCACGCAGCAACCGCAAGCTGTGTTGACTAACCCCTTTCAGCATGGGCAGAATTTAACTCAAGCCTCCGCAAGTACGGAGGGGGCAGCCACGAAAACTACCCTCCCCCAAATAGTTCACCTTTCGCAAATTTTTATATGATGAAAATTGACGCTTTCATTGCGACTAGAGCTCACGATTATAGCAAAACAGGTGCTCCTGAGAAGGGTAAAGAAGCCGAGATCCCATCTCTTCCTCTACAGATTGAGAAGACGTTTGGTGAAACAATGATGCGCATCCCAAAAGGTGTGTCCAAAAGGGCTTCTCATAATCCAAACGCAAGGGCCACCCAGAACTACTCTGTGGTAGAAGATTTATCACAAACCCCTTGTGCTATGTCTACTTTGGAGGTCCTCCAAAGTTGCCCAGCTCATAGGAAAGCCTTGTTGACTGCTTTAGGCTCTACTGAGACCTGTAACCTAGGAACGATCATGTTAGATACAACTGACTTGAAACCTCATTTACCTTACCACGTCGTGTTTCAGATAGTAGTGGCTCACCCCAAGAAAACTTTTACATGAAATATCTTATGCACGGTGGTAGACGAGGGTGCTTCGACTTGCGTTATGTCGTTAGCATGCTGGAAAGACATTGGTCAACCTGAGTTGTCTCCATCACCTACTCTTCTCACCGCGTTCGATGGTCGTTCTTTTCGACCACATGGAATTATTCCTTCTTTCCCTGTGCAGTTAGGGGGGAAGACCGTGTGCGTCGAAGTAGAGGTAGTCGATGCCCCCATTGATTACAATTTATTGTTAGGTCAGAGTTGGACCTATGAAATGCAAGCGGTGGTCGCTACAATCTTCGGAGTCCTATTGTTTCCACACGAAGGCCGGATAGTGACTATTGATCAATTGTCCTTCTCTCGACTTGACCCTGCCTTGGGGGCATCCACGGTTCCCATGGTAGATAATCCTCAAGCCGGTGTCGTCAATATAGGAGTTGGGTTGTGTCCATCTTTGATGGGTACTTTCGATTACCCACCTCCTCAAGGTGATGTTAAGTTTATATCGACTCACCACAAGGCTGAGATTTTCCATGTTTCGTCGTTCCGCACGACGTACTTTTAGGATCCATGGACTCTTCCTTCCCCATCAGACACAATGGATCTGACAGGGCATGCGGGCATGTCTACGCCCTTGTCGGCCGCTGAAGTAGCGTACTCTTTGGTTCAGCATACTTCACCTACTCCTGATCCGATTCCAGCACCAGAGTTGGATCCACTCCTTGAGCCTATCTGGGCTCAGGATTCTCTTGTCAAAACCGATTCATTAGACTTAGTCTTGCCTTCCGACGAAGCTATAATTGAAGCAATGACTGGTCTGGACAAACCCTAGGAAGATCTTCATCATAGATCATACTTCCTCCTAGAGTTACACTGAATCGAGGCAGGAGAATTCATCATCACCATGACGGGATATCAGCCTTGCCCCATTAACCTCTTAGCTACACAGGATATTTACGCTGAGGGAAACATGGCGACTATCACTGAAATGATGCCTATCAATATCTCCCGAACCCCCGGCGTCATGGAGAATGTCTTTGTCGGAGCCGATTGCTCCCCCGAAGAGGTTCAGATTTACACATATCTTTTCAAAGAATTCCGCGATGTTTTTGCCTGGTCTTATGAGGAAATGCCAGGCATCGATCCAAAAATAGTTGAACATGAGATCATTACGTATCCGGACGCAAAGCCTGTTCGACGGAAACTTCGTCCAGTTAATCCAAGGAAGGCAGCAGCTATCAAAGCTAAGTTTGAGAAATTTCTTAAGGCCGGGTTCATATACCCTATCCACTTGACTGAATGGGTGTCAAATCCCGTGCCATTCGATAAAAAACAAGGCACGATTCGTGTCTGTACCGATTTCCGTGATTTGAATAAAGCATGTCCGAAAGATAATTATCCAACCCCATTTATCGACCAGATCATTGATGAGTGCGCCGGTTGCGAAGCCTTTTCATTCATGGATGGTTTCTCGGGTTATAACCAAATCCAAATCAAACCCAAGGACCAACATAAAACGACATTCATTTGTCCGTGGGGTACATTCGCCTATCGAAAAATGCCTTTTGGTCTCAAGAACGCTGGTGCTACTTTCTAGCGGGCCATGTCTTTTGCGTTTCATGACCTCAAACATATAGTCGAGGCTTATCTAGATGACTTAGCATCACGCTCTCGCAAGTGAAAGGATCATCCTACACACCTCAGACTCATCTTTGAATGCTGCCGCTACTTCCAGATTCGCTTAAATCCAAACAAGTGCAGTTTTTGCGTCACGTCAGGACGTTTGTTAGGGTTCATCATTTCAACAACGGGGATCAAGGTTGATCCTCTTAAGGTGGAGGCAATAGTCCAGTTTCCCCCCCCCCCCACGCACAATTTTACAACTTCAAAGTCTTCAAGGTAAGGCGAACTTCTTACGACGCTTCATCGCCAACTATGCCGAAATCACCAAGGGATTCATGCGTTTACTAAAGAAAGACGTTCCTTTTCTCTGGGACGAAGCTACCCAGCGCTCTTTCAATGCATTGAAACATGCCCTTACAACCGCACCTCTGCTATGGCCACCAATTTATAACAAGGATTTCCTATTATATCTGGCTGTCACAGAGTCAACCATAGGCATGGTTTTAGTTCAGGAAGATGATTCATTTTCTGAGTACGTGATCTATTACCTGAGCCGAGGCCTCGTAGGACTGGAACTTAATTACACACATCTCGAAAAACTTGCGTTGGCAGCAGTTCATGCTGTTCAACGGTTCTGTCACTATGTTCTATTTCGTAAGACCACTGTCGTTGCCGTCATGAATCCATTTTAGTACATGTTGACACGACGAGTTATCGGCGGCAAAATTAGTATATGGATGGTTATCCTCCAATAATTTGACTTAGATTTTGTTTCAGTGAAGTCCAAGAATTCGTTGGTCTTCGCAGAACTTATCTCGGAACTTCCGGTTGAGTCAGGTGACGTTGTGCCTGAGGAATCGCCTATCCAGGGTGATATGTTTTTGATTGAATCATCTGATCCCTGGTACGGAGATATACTGATCTATCTCCAGAATTTGAAGTGTCCTTCCTCTAATTCTCATGATGAGCGTCGGCGGATCTGCCATCAGGCCAAGAACTATCTTATACTCAATGATACTTTGTACCGGAGAGGGGTATATTGTATCTTGCGTCGGTGTCTCACTCACGAGGAGGCCGTCATAGTGCTCAAATATTGTCATACAGGAGCTTATGGCGGCCACTTATCTGGGCTGGCAACAACCCAAAAAATCTTACGAGCAGGTTACTTCTGGCCCACACTTATCAAAGATTGTATTGAGTCGGTCAAGAAGTGCCATCCGTGCCAAATCTTCTCACGGAAGATGAGGGCACATCCAACTCCGATGTTTCCTGTTATCACCATCGGTCCCTTCACCAAGTGGGGAATTGATTACACTACTTGCAACCCCCCATCAGCAAGGGGGCACCGCTATATCATTGTGGTTGTCGACTACTTCACCAAGTGGGTCGAAGCTATGCCGACGTTCAAAGATGATGGAGAGACTGCAACTCTCTTCTTATTTAACCAGATCATAGCATGGTTCGGAGTCCCGAGAGAGATTGTCACTGACCATGGCAGTCACTTTAAGAATCAAATGATGACCGAGTTAACATTAAATCTTGGGTTACGGCAGGAACACTCATCACCCTATTATCCCCAAGCTAATGGGCAAGTGGAAGCTGTTAACAAAACGCTTAAGACAATGCTACAGCGAACCATCAACTCCGCCAAGTCTAACTGGCATTTGATGTTATACTCGGCATTATGGGCTTACCGAACATCAGTTAAGAATGCAATCGGTTTCTCACCTTTCCAACTCGTTTATGGGCTGGAGGCAGTTTTACCCATTGAATGTCAAATTCCATCTCTGAAATTGGCGGTACAGTTACTGCCAGACACTTCTCCGCTAGAAGAATGGTTAGTACACCTTGAGCAACTGGATGAGCAGCGTCGCGATGCGGCTCTGGCCAACGAGGCTCATAAGAATAGAGTTAAATGTCAATATGATAGGTCCGTTCATCCTCGGGTTTTCTCTGAGGGTGACCTTGTCCTGGTTTACGACCAAGATAAGGACCCCCTGGGGGAAGGAAAGTTTAAACCCATGTGGTTTGGACCCTTCATTGTTAAGGAGGTGTTAAAGAAGGGTGCTTATCGTCTGGTCGATTTTGAAGGGAATGCTTTGGTGGAGCCTAGAAACGGGCTCTACCTCAAGAAGTACTACTCATAGGGTCACTGTGGGTAACTTTTTGTAACATATGTATAGTCGTAGTGCTATTACTTTCTTTCGTTTCTTTTTGAAAAACGTGTCATGGACGTGTCATTAATGTTATCTTTTGTCACTATGGAAGATGTCAAGTGAGTCTGAGGTGTTCATTGGGTATGCGGACAGTGCTAGTCGACACACGCGGAGGCTTGCCTCCGCAGCTTGGGTAATCTTTACACCACCGGGTCAGTTGTTATCTTCCGGAGGAATATGCTTAGGTGACACCACAAATAATGTTGCTGAGTATAGCACAGTTATTGAGTTGCTTCGTGACACTTTTTCATTGGGTATCTCCCATCTCCGGGTCTATCTAGACGTTCAACTGGTTGTGTCGCAGCTAAACAGAATATACCGTGTGCACGATCCTACTTTACACCGAAGATTCCTTAGGGTACGTCTCTTGGAACATAAATTTGATTATATTACATATTTTCATGTTCCTAGAAGTTTAAATCAAATCACAGATACTCTAGCTAATCATATTTTAGATTGGCATCTTGCTCACACATAAAGAAGATCATGATCAAACACATGTAAATACATTTTGTACACATAATCCATAAAGACACATAAAAGAAATAAAAATCATATATATACATCATAAAATTCTCAAAGTACATAGATGGGCCCAAGCGCCTCAAAGTGTGGGAGCCATAACAAGTCACTAGGGCTTATGCCCTAAAAAAATAATATACAACAAAGTGCTCGAGGCACATAAAAGTCTGCAAAAGTTGTTCAAGGCCTATGAGCCCTGTTATAGTCATGAACAGCTCGACCCAACTGCCTAAATAATCGGACCCATGTCTGAGGTAACCCCACCATATGAGTCTACATGGAGGGCAGCAAATCCTCTATCTCGATCATGGGCACTCTGCGGGTGAGCTCAGTGAAGTTCCGCTCAACCCGCCTAAGACACCTCTCAGCCTCTCCGGCTGGAGGGTTCCCTACTACTGCTACTCCCCTGGCGGCGGCAGCTGCAGCCTCTGGCCGTGGGCAGCGCCTGTTCCTCGCAAAATCGGCAGGCCGCACAGGTCCCACATCTGCACACAAAGTTCACCCATCAAAAACTCTGTTATCCAAAAACATGATATATATCCAAAAAGACATAAAAAGTACATATGCAAAAAAAAAAAATAGTACAGGTGGAGACTTACCTATCTCCCCTCGCTCCTCGCCAGGTGGCACGGGTATAGCTGGATCTCTGGAAAAATCAATTCCTGCATATGGGTAGTCCTCGATAGCGGGAATCTGCCGCGACAACCATGCAAAGAAGTCATCATTGAAGGCCTCTACGATCCTTCCACCACCCTGTTGCAGCAGCAATGCTACCCATCTGCATACCGCAGGGAACGTCGCCAGATGTCCTCGCACTATCATCCGAGGACTAAAACATGGAACTCTCTCAAAGAAAAGGGAACATAGGATGGTCCCAAACTCGAAATTCCTGTGCGTCCACTGTCTGCATGCTGTCAGTTGAGCTTTCATGCTCTCTAACAATGTGGTACTCCAGTCATATATCTGTGCATTCATGCACTGGACTGCACAGTTCATTTGTGCACGCGACGCCTGATGTACGACTGCCGATCCGGTAATCCACCCAATCAATGATAAGAAGGTCTGAAGAACAGGGTTGATGATACTACCAACCGGTACCGAAGAAGTGGCCTGGTTGGTCCCAGCCACGCAGTATTCTGCTATCAACTCCGAGACTTTGCTCGGCCCCGCAGGAAAGGTCTGAAAGTTAATGGGTTCCCCTCTCCTCGAGAGGCCCGTCAAAAAGTAGATATCCTCGGTGGTGGGCACCAAGGATTTCCCCTCTATCATGAAGGCCTCTGCATCGGGGTGCCAGTAGTCAACCAAGGCATTCAGTAGCCTGGGTTGTGTCCGCATGAATGGACATAGGACAAACTTCACTAAACCACACTACATCAGCGCGGCCATCACATTTGGATCTACAGTTGCTGCCTCATTGGCAGCTTCATGCTCCCTCTCTCTCCAATGCACATACATCCTGCAAAGATCACAAGTCAAAAAAGAGGGATTAGGACCTTACATTTCAATTTTTCCACCACACGGGGGTAGCCCGCGGGCTGTCTAAGTGACAGTCGCAGGTACCCGCACGTTGCTTAAGCCCAGCATGCGGGTACCCACGGGATGTCCTTGGACAGCCCACATTTGGCTAGGGCCGGCCTCAAAAAGGGCGACGACCACCCCCCCAAACAACCAAAAAACATCAATTAAAGTATTGAAATGCAAGATGAGGGAGTTTGTACTTACTTGGTCCGAGCGGAAGTCTGTTTGGTCCACTGTAGCTCCCGGAATCACGATCTGTAGCAAAGGGGGTCTTTTGGCTCCAGAGTCCATTTCCAAATCAGCAATGGTGATAATGAGTTGCCAGCTTCTATTTATAGAGTTTTTGGCCTCTTTTTGTCACCTTTTTGGCCCCTTTTATCAATTTCTTTATACCAAAAACCATTTTGGGTGGTTCCGGAGTTATATGGAAGGGATTTGATCAGGTATTGGGACACTTTTCATTGAGTTTCATAAAAAAAAAAAAAAATACACATAGGGGCAGTCCATAAAAAAAATTTCAAAAAAAAAAATCAACCTGAGCATATAGGGTAGGATTTCATCCCCACTGTTGCATCTCGTTGCCTTTTTTTTACAATATAGGATCTAACCCATCCAGTTGTGCCACGGAACCGTCATTTATGCTCTAGAAGTGCCACAACTGGATGGTAGAGCTTACCAAACATGGATGCCCTAGGTAGTTCCTGGTTGCATTATGGTGTCCATGTCGTTTCTAATAAATTAGTAGGCTCGGAAGTCCGTATAGTCTTTCCTGAAGATGAGTTTTTGAGTCTCATTTGCATGAGTCTTTTTCACTCTTTGTCTTACCCCCCAGACTCCCAAAACATAACGGGTCTCCTTTTAATCCCTTTTTATACCCTCTAAACATGAAGCGATTGCCAAGCGATCTTGTGACCCGTCACGCTCGTTAAACTGAAATTTGAAGTCACGTCTGTCCGGCGGTAGTTTACCCCTTTTTCGGTCCGGACGGTCAACTGTACGAATAAAGGAGCGCTCTATTGAATTTCCATTCTTTAGAAGAGTATCCTCAGGTATAATTTTATTCCTTTTTCGGGCCTGAGGGACTAAATTTACAAAAAAGAAACCCCCCCGGAGTCCATAGTTAATCTCTTTTCAGACTCCCTAAAATTGAAAAGATTGTCGAGTGATCTTATTCTTTCACACTTGTTAAACGGTCCAGAAGAACATTCCTGTCGGAGTCCATAGTTAAGCTTTTTTCAGACTCCTTAAAATTGAAAAAATAGCCGAGTGATATTGTCTTTGTCACACTCGTTAAAATGGTTTTGAATTGACGTCTAGTCGGTGCTAGTTTACCCCTTTTTCGAACCGACTAGACTATTGACGAAAAAGGTACCCCAATGGAGTTTCCTTTTATGTTTTTCAAGACTCTCTAAACAATGAAAAATCACCGAGCTTCCATTCTCTGGGCTCGTTAAACTTACATCGAAGGACGCTACCATTGTGTGTTCTATCAACCGCATTTGCATCCTTTACCCATCAGTCTAAGTAACAGTTTGCGTGTGCATCTTAACACCTTTGGCCACTAGAGGATTTTTCTCTAGTATCATTTCCTAGAACATCAGTCTTGTCCTTGCACCTTGAGCTTGTATGTTTTCTATGCTCGTTCCTCCACTGTAACGTAATATTCATTTATTCTTTTCAAAATCATCAAAAGAACAAAAAAAAAATCAAATATACCCCAAAAAGAGGATGGGAAAAGTATTTTCTTTAATGGCAGCATTATGAGTCGCCCTTGGATAAAGCACATCTGTCCATTTGATTCATCAGACTTTGGGATTTAGTATGACCTTAGGTAGCCTTTCTCGCTATATTGAGTTGTGTCCTCCATCGTTTGGTTACTCTTCCAAACACATGGAGAGTTTGTGTTGCCTCCTGCTTCGTAGACTTATGATTAACAAATATGCTACCTGAGTCTTATCACTTGTCATGCTATTTTCCAAGGGAATTTTGTTACTTAGCCTGAGTCGGCCACTCTGCAATATGTCTCTTGTCCGCATACCCGGCCATCTTGAACGTCCAATCAAGTCTTTGTTTGAAATCACTGAAGCCTTCAGTCCGATCATCAAGATTATCAAGTCCGTAACTGACAAGCCGTCGAAGACCTCTGGGTAGTGCAGTTGTACACTCATATTACGCTCCTACCTGAGTGTTAGAAGACTTTGAAGTCATTGCTCAAGCTCTGAAGTACAGCCATCAGGCCGAATCAGCTTCTGAGAGATGGATACTTCATATGTATATCTTTCTGATTTCGAGATGTAGCTCCACTGTGTATTGTTCGCGACTACTCTTTATAGTTATTTGACATGGATCTACAGTGTATTTGATTGGTATCCATGGTTCTGATTTATCCCGAGCATGGGTATACCCGCCTCGGTGAGACATTTGACATTTTTTGCAGACGTCACTTCCCGATTCCTGATTCCTCTAACTCATTCAGCATATCAGTACAGAGTGGCAAAGAATTGGTAATGTATGTCGGCCATCAGATGCTCTTCTGACCTCACACATTAGGGGGCATCTGTTATAACCCTAAATTGCACTATCCCTACTTACCTGGCATCAGGCCTACTCATTGCCTTTCCTTGCCTAAGCCATGCTGAACAAAACTCTTCAAAAACCTCCTAAATCAAGTAACCCACGCCCTAACCTATCACTGGGCACGTTGGGACGCTGGCAGGCCTTCTGCAGCATGCGTGTGAACACTGGCTGACCCACTACAGGCCGCGTTTACCTAATAAAGAAAAAAATCAGGAAAGTTTCCGCCGGGACGAAGAGCTTTTTGTCAGTTAACTAGAACTCCCAGCCATGCATGGCCGAGAGTTCGCCTAAAACCCTAGCTCCTTCTAGCCTATAAAAGGAGGGGTAGGGGTACTATTCAAAGGAGGAAAAATCATAGCAAAGAAACCCTGCCAAAATTGCCAAGTCCATTATTGTCCCAACAATTTAGCCTTTCCTCAAGCTTTAGGAGATATTCAAGCAAAGCAGTTGGAGGACAAAAGAAGAGGAAGTGCCCAGGATCAAGATCGAGGAATGGTGGCCGGTCTCTGAAATCATTGTAAGTTTATTCATATTGAGATTAATGAAAAAGATACTTTTCCCGTCCCAAATACATGAGTCTCATCTATGTTATTTGATTTATGTTTTATCTCTAACCCTCTAGTAGATCAGTAGCATGCATGCGTAGTTTTGTCTTGATTGCAGGAAGC
>ML777486.1:603159-614832 GCA_009831015.1 Picea engelmannii | reverse complement strand
TCTCAATTATGTGTGAGCTTTGTAATGTGTAGGAATATGTGGATGATTAATTCAAAGAGACTTCTCGAATATCTCTTCCATCATTCCAAAGGAGATAATTATTCAAGCCTCTTTTCAAGAAGAAGATCATGGAGATTTGGTTACAATATCTTATCTAAGATATATGAGAGATATGTGTGAGGATTTGAAGGGATCCTATCTTGTAATAATGGAAAAGTAGTTGAGAGTGGTTGAGAGAATAGTGGATCTGCAATTATGAGATGGTTATCTTCTTCATGTATATAAGAGAGTGCTCTCTCTTCATGAGAATTCAATTAGGAAGGAGGAATTAGATCATTAGAATGAAGATTAGATTTTGATTATCTTTTGATGAAGGAAGGGAATTCTTATCCTTGTTATTCTTTCATGTTTTGTCATTTGACTATTGTAATATGATTTGAGATTGATATATTGTATGAGCTCATTGTTTTTAACTCTTCACATGTTGTATTTCCCTTATGCAATTTCATGCTTTCCTAGTTAGTGTTTCAATGCTTTCTTAGATTAGTTTGATTTCAGCAACATAGATTAGATTAGATTAGTTCTACTTCAGTCCTGCACAAACAGTGCATGTGCTTCGTTAGTTTACGTACCCCGGATTGACAATTAAATAGTTGGGCAAGTACTACAACGTTATTATAAGGACATATATTTCTCCTAACACTCTGCATCTAATCTTTTGGTAATCTTTATGTTTCTCCTCTAAAATATCAGTTTAGGAATTGTTATATGCTCCTTTGCTTGACTTTTTCTCCTCTACTTTTTCCTCATTTGACACCATTAAAACTTGATTCAATCCAACATTTCCACTACCTTGCCCTGTGTAAGAGTTTTTTCTAGATCTGAGAGTGAATCATATATTTAAGTGAAGACCCCATTTTCCCAATGGCCCTCTTTGTGGTCCCGAACCAACCATTTAAAAGAGAAAAACTCCAATCCCTCATAACTATCCTAACATCATATTCCAAACCAAGCTAAATCATACAGAGAGAACCCTCTCTGAGTCTTGGAGGGCTAGATCCAAGACTCCAAGCGGCTGAAACAATTACCTCTGTCAATTTCTCCCTCAGTCTAGGAAATTACAGAGCATTAACATATAAGAAATCATTTTGTAGTTTTCTCCCATTTGGGTTTCCACATAAATTCTAGTGTACTATGTATATATGGTTATTTATTACACTCTATTGATTGACATTGCTCATTATATATTGATGATATACTTCTAATAAAGTTAATGATTGGATTTTCTAATTAAAAGTGGTAAAATATTGCATAATACTTATTCACCCCCCTCTCAGTATTCCAACAATTGGTATCAGAGAAGGTCCTTCAAGAAAACAATGTATCCATTGGAAGGAAGATCATGGATTACACTAGGATTGAAGTACCAAAATTTGATAGACATAACTATTCCTTCTAGAGAATAAGAATGAAAACATATATACAAGCATGGGGATTTGATGTTTGGAAAGTAGTAGTATATGGATACACAACACGTGCTACTCCTCCAACAGATAAATATGGAAATAAACTCGTGGATAGAAAATCAAGGGCCACAGATACAATTTTGAATGGAGTAGAGCACTCAGTATATGTGAAGATTATTCATTGTGATTTTGCAAAGGATATTTGGGACAAACTTTAGAATATATATGAAGGATATGCTAAATTAAATGGTTCCAAGCTTCAAACCTACAAAGGAAAATTTGAATAGTTGAAAATGAAGGAAGATGAAGATATTGCAACCTACTTTTTGTGAGTTGATGAAATAGTGAACACTATTAAAGGCTTGCAAGAAGAAGTTAAAGAAAATAAGTTAAACAACCTAAGCTAAAATCTTGTCCAAAAGATACTAATTTCTTTTCCAATGAGATTTGATCCTAAGATTTCAACACTAGAAGAAAGAGTAGATCTTGATACAATAAGCATGGTTGAGCTACATGGAATATTCATAGATTATGAGATGAGAAATAAACAGGATAATCCACCCATGAAGGAAGAAACATTCAAGGCATCTAAGAGGACAAAGAATAATAAGCAGGATCCAAAGAAAAAGCCAAAGTTAGACTGTATCTACAACGATGATTTTGATGAAGATGAAGAGATGGTCAACTTTGTAAGAAAGTTAAAGAAAGAAATTGGAAAGTACAAAGGTAGGATTCAATTTAAATGTTTCAATTATGGAAAAATTGGTCACTTTGCTAATAAATGTACATATGCTAAGAAAAAAGAGAGTGATGAAGAACAAGTTCCCAAGAAACAAAATAAATATAAGAAGAGGGACAAGAAAAGAAAAAAAAAAAAAAATTCAAGAAAAATCTCTACTCAAAGGAAGATAGGTCCTCATCAAATGAAGTTGATGATAGTGACAATGACTCAGAAAAACTACTCTTCATAGATTATGAAAATGATGAAGAGGATTATGAAGAAGAATGTGAGGTAGATCTTGAAGGATAACTAATTGATTCCTTAAGAAAATTAAATAAAGAGAGGAAGAAAAATAAATCAGTCAAGGAAGAACTAATCAAGATAAAAGAAAGTTCTCAAATTTCTAACTCTGAAGAAGATCAACAAATTATTTTGAAACTAAAAATCAAATCCAAAGAAGCGAAAAGAATCGATAAAATACTCAGAAGTTAGTTAGAAGTAAAGGAAAAAGAGAAGGAAATATTAGAAACAAAAATCCTTTCTCTAAGGAAGGAAATCCAGAAAAGAGATATGAAACCAAAAAACACCAAAATATTGGATGAAATCATCAACGCTCAGGGTCCATATCATGATAGGTCTAGATTGGGCTGCAACCAAACACATACAAATAAAGGTTTGAGCTCTATGACTGTAGAAGGGGAATCAGAACAAATGACTTGTGAAAAAGTCACTGGAGGATTCACCAAGAAGGAATAATGCAAGCCATGTTATGAGAATGACCGAGAAGAATATTACAAAAGGACGGAACCTTCTAGATGACTAAGATTCCAGTATAAAAAACCACCCATGGAAAGAAATCAAGAAGAAAACTACACAGGAACAACACCATTCAGAAGATCTCCCAAGAATCAAACTATCTTTCTTGGTTCATGTTATTCTTGTAATAATTTTGGGCACAAAGCTATAAATTGAAAATATTATTCCAAGAAAAGAAGCAACTATGAAGGTCATCCTAGAATTAATCAGTTCAAAAATCCTCATGAAGTATACAACATAAACTATAATAGTTTTGGCTCATTAAACAATGAAGTAGAATGTTATAAATGCAATAATTTTGGACACATGGCCAAATATTTTATATTGACAGTTTCTCCAAAGGAACCAAAGCATGAATTCAACCCTCATCAAAAGACACCATCAAGGACTTGGATAAAGAAGCAGGATAAACTAAATGCTGAAGAATGTTCCCTAACACTACAGGCTCAAAGAAGAATAAGTGACTGGTATGTTGACAACGGTTTCTCAAAACATATGATAGGTGACAAGAACATATTTATATATCTGAATAAAGAAAGATATGGATTAGTTTCATTTGGTAATGATGACTCAACAAGAGTTATATGGAAAGGCATAGTCAAGCCTGGAAGTGAGACTACCAAGGAAGAAAATTCCCTACTTGTTGAATACATGAAGCATAATTTACTGAGTGTGAGTCATATGTGTGATCAAGGACATAGACTTATATTTGACTCAGAGAAGTGTGAGATATGAAAATAAGGATCAATAAAATTGGTGTCTATAGCAATAAGGACTCCAAGCAATATATACATATTAAATGAGATTAGAAAGGAAAGATGTTGCTTGGGAAGATAAAATGAAAGATGGATTTGGAATATCATAATGGGACACATAAACTTTTACAATTTGCTCAAAATAAAAAATAAAAGGAATCAGTAAGGGACATGCCTAAAATTTCGAAACTATCTAGTACTATGTGCAAGCATTGCCTACAAGGAAACAAGACAAGAACTAAATTCAGATAAAATAAATACTCTATGACAAAGCCATTTGAAAGTGTGCATACTAATCTATGTGGACCAACAAGAACAAAAGGAATGAATGGAGAAAAATAATTCATGCTACTTATTGATGATTATGCAAGAATGACTGCAATATGTCTTCTCAAGCAAAAATCTGAGGGATTCAAAAATTTCAAAATGTACAAGGAGATGGTCAAAAACAAAATGGATTCGAGAATAAAGTGATTAATATGAGACAATGGAGGAGAATTCACATCAAAATAATTCATGGACTTATATGAAAAGTGTGGAATAAAGAGGCAGTCTTCAACAGCTAGGACACCTCAGCAAAATGGATTTGTTGAAAGGAAGAACAAAATTGTAACAAATATGTCCAAAACCATGTTGAAAGACTCAAAGTTGATCAATATATTTTGGGCACAAGCGATGAACACAACAATTCATATATTGAACAGAGGGATGCTCAAAAGTAATAGTGATAAACTCCATATGAATTGTGGAAGGGAAGACTAGAAACCATCAAGTATTTCATAGTATTTGGAAGAAAATGATACATAAAAAGAGAATATGACAAAATTGGAAAATTCGATCCTAGAGTTGATGAAGGAATATTAGTCGTATATTCAATAAGAACCAAGGAATACAAATGTTATAATTTGAGACTCAACAAGATAATGGAAAGAATAAATGTAAAGATTGATGAAGTAGGTGTACCAAAAATCAAAGAAAGGAAAGATCCAAATGGACAGGAAAGAGAGGAATAATTAAAATAAGAAGAGGTAGAAGAAGAAGAAGAACATGAAGAACAATATCCATGGGAAGAATAGGAACAAAATGACCAACATGACTTTGTGATGCCGTCTAGGACACCTAGCATTTGAATTCAAAAGAATAATCTACAAGAACAAATTATTGGAGATAAAAATACAGGAATAGAGACCAGAGGAAGTCAAAGGTTTCCTACACCATATTAGAGAGACCTTACACTATTATCCACAATTGAACCCAATAGTTTTGAGGAATTTAGTAATGATGAACATTGGTTCAAGGCCATGGAATAAGAACTACATCAAATAGAGAAAAAAGAGACATGGGAACTTGTGCCAAGATTGAGGAACACAAATGTGATTCCTACAAAATGGGTGTTCATAAATAAACTAAACAAATATGGACAAGTAACCAAAAACAAGGAAAGATTAGTGTGCAAAGGATACACATAAGTTGAAGGAGTATATTTTGAAGAAATTTTTTCCCCTATTGCTAGAATGGAAGCAATCACACTGATCTTGGCCTATGCATGCTCCAAGAGAATCAAGGTATATCATATGGGTGTAAAATCAACATTTATGAATGGTGAATTAGAAGAAGAAGTGTACATTAAACAACCATAAGGTTTCCTACTATTAGAAATGGAATATTTTGTTTGAATATTGAATAAATCTCTGTATGGACTCAAGCAAGCCCCTAGAGCCTGGTATTCAAGATTGGATAGGTATTTTTAGAAATAAGGATTCAGAAAAGGTAATGAAGATAACAATCTCTATGTGAATATTGATAGGAACAACATACTTATCATTGAAGTATATGTGGATGGAATTATATTTGGAAGTGATGATGACAAGATGATTAAGAGGTTTTCCCAAGACATGCAAAATGACTTTGAAATGTCACTACTTGTTGAATTGACATTCTTTTTGGGACTTGAGATGTCTCAACAGGATGAAGTTATTTTCATTTCCAAAACCAAGTACATTAAAGAGATGTTAAACAAGTTTGGAATGGAATATTATAAACCAGTAAGTAATCTGATGGTGATAGGTTGCAGGTTGAGCAAAGATGATCATTCTAGAGAAGAAGATCAAAGACTCTATAGATCGATGATTGGAAGCCTATTGTTTGTGACAACTTCAAGACCATATGTAATGCAAGTACTTGAACATGTTGTAACATTTCAAGAGGCACCAAAGGAAACTCATGTTCTAGCAGTAAAAAGGATATTCAAATATCTTAAAGGAACAACCAAGTTTGGATTGTGGTATACAAAAGGAAATGAGCTAACTATGGTCACCTATGCAGATGAAGATTGGGAATTGTTTGCACAGGGGCAGACCCATGGTTCAACACTTCAACAATGCACCAAAAAAACCCTAAATAATGGACCTTTCTGTAACATCCTTGGCCCTCCACAGACCGGGTAATGCTACCACGCGGAATATACACTTATACAATATATATGCATTTTAATGAATTTAAAACACTTAATCTAAATAAACACATAATCAATTCTACCACATAGAATCAATAGAACTAACAATAATTCATATGCACAACCAAATACATGATAACATTCAAGCATCAGAAAACATGAATAAAATACATAATTAAGCACATAAATGATACTTATACTTTAGCTGGAGTAAATCCAGCAACTTCGTGTAGACCTTCCACAAAACTCCCAGCCTTACACTGTGCTTCTCATCACTCTTAGCAGTAGGTCACCCCCAATATGGGACTAAACTCCACTGGGAAAGAGAATTATAGGCTTGGAAAGGACAACAAGGAAGTTGCAGAAAGAAACATGAAGGATATTTTGTCCCATGAGCCACTTATGCCCACAACACACAGACCCTCATTCCCCACATGATTTCTCCACCCCAGGAGGATACACCTTCACTAATATAATTCCATCGGCTAGTAAACCTCCCTTACCTTGGGCTTCAACAACATGCTAGACTAAAAGTCTCATAGTACTGTAGCTGCTACGAGACTCCCTTCTAGGATAACTCACTTCTCAACAAACTCTCTCACCTGGGAGAGTTTCTCACAAGCCTGACAACCTACATCTTCAACCAATCTTTGACTCATCTACAACCAGGTATGGGTATCAACAACAACATTCAACACTCAGTTAGCTCACAGGTGACATCAATAATGGGGAAACGGGTATGGACACCCAAATGGTAAGAGTCAACACTAAGGCATAGCAAGGCTCAGGCAATTACAGGATGCGTCGAGCTTCTCAACAAGAAACACAGGATAGATTCACCCTTTCTAGTTTCAGAGATGTGTGAGGGTATGCAGAGATCGACGATAGAGGTCTCAAGTTCAGACAGTGGATGGAAGAATGGAAGACCCCCCAACATGAGCTCATGCTTCATCTTTAACTACATGCGCCCAAGTCGACACTTGTCTTCCTAGAGTTGCATGCTCTCCATTTAGCCTACGTCCCCTTTCCAGGAACTTAGGATAATCATGATCATGCCCACCTTATTCTAAAGGAAATAACAGTAAAATATTATCCTTTTAGAGATAATCCCCCCTTAGCTTAGCCCCTAGGCCTAAATACTTAACCCACTTCCTTTCCCTATCTAATGGAGCTTAGTCCCCCATCACTCTTTCTTCATGGTCATTCTACACACAACAATGTTTATATTTTTATTAATGATTTTGAATAACTACATATACAAAAAAATATCCTGGCCTTAGCATCCTAGGATCTCTAGCTTAATCATCACATAAGCCTCCTAGCTTATTATAACTTGGCTCACCAGCCTAACAAACATGTTTACAATTCATAATTACAATTGGGGATCTTCTGGGGGATATTACAGTCCCCTCCCCTTATTTTTGCACTGTCCTCAATGAAAATTGTTTATACATATATATAATTCAAAAATTATTCAAAAATCTCCAAGCTTTAGCTATTGGAAGCCCATTGTCCACCTGGTGCTCTACTTTCAAGCACCAATTCTGATGTTCCTTCTGCAAGTGAAACTCAATTTCTCCATTCCATAGATTTGATTCAGTAAAGAATTCAACTAATTTCTCCTTGCTACATGCTTCAATTAAACCTCATTGAAAGCCCCAACTGGTTGTAGATCCACGACATTCCACCCAGTCTTATATCTCACTATTGATAACTCTTAGTAGGGCCATCGCTCCACAGACATAAACACTCTGCTCCAACACCTATTCATCCGAAAGAAACATTAGAACGTATATGAAATATTTATATATGTGTGTGTGTGTGTGTGTGGGAAATTCTAATAACATTATAACCTATATACAAGATACACAACATACAATGAATAGAGAATTGATACTTATCTTTTGATTCATAAGACCTTCCACTCCTGAGTAGGGCTATGACCCCATTGGGGCAATGGCTTCCCAAGGTAGCCATGGTCCACAATCCATATCCACATGGTCTAGGCCAATGTACCAAACCTCAAAAACACTCCAACCAACGATGTCTCATTCCCCCACATGCATGTCCCACCCCAGGAGGGTACACCTTCACTGTCACACAGTCCATCGGCTGCTACACCTCCCTTTCCTTGGGCTTCAACAATAGGTCAGCTCAGTTATTCTTAGAGCATCGTGGCTCCCGAAGTTCCAACTTCCCTCAGATATTTCCAGTTAGCATCTTCCCCAAGCTATTCTTTGTAGTCAACATTCTAACTTTAATCAACATAATCTCATCTGCATAATCCACATGTAATTATCATGAGAAAACATAAAAGAATTCATTTAGGAAATCCAATTAGTTCAAAAGGGAATTCAACTTTTCCCCAGAACATGAAATTCTATTTCATAATTCATCTTGGTTGTTGCCATATTATGAATACATCCATCCTTATGGTTTTCCATAGGGACCAATTGCATATCATTTTTCCTGCAATCTTTCATCTTGCATACAACCAACAAATTGTCAGTATTTGTTGTACATCATAATTCAATTGAAATATGTGCAAAATCTTATGCAATGATCTTAGAATTTCCTGCACCTAGCAATTCAATCACAATTACCCAATAATTTAATAAAATAGAATGACTCGTCATTCTATGCATATGCATGTTCACAGTAATATCTGTAAGTTCATTACTTATTTTTCCGAACAAGAAAATTTCATGTAGTCAATGCTCATGTGACTATTTGACTTGCAACTTTCCTGCTACAATGTCTAACACCTCCCTAAAATGTCCTCAATTTCATGAATTAACAACATTTCAGCTATTAGTAACGATTATTTTCATGCAATAATATATATGCATGTACTTACAAAACACATTCAACCATTGCATTTAGTATACAATTCTATCACTTACTATGCATGAGTGCAATTCTCAATGCATAATAAATCAATGCACCTTGCCTTGGATTACATAATGCTCTTTATCTTAGTCATGTATCTCACCATCCATAAGTTGGAATTATGGCCAATGTGTTGACACATTTTCCACACACTTCCTATTTTCTTCCCAATTAATTGGATGCCTTCCTTTTCGACTCGAACACTACACCAAGAATATAATTCAGTGGTGTTCATTAGTGTTAGCAAAAGGGTTGTAGTCTAAGTTTTATTTAAAGGTAGGAATATTTTAGTGCTTCTATGGCTCATAACCTTTCCATATCCATACCTTGCCATTTCCAACCATGTCCTGGTTGCATACATGACTAGCTTACCGGCATTCATTCCTATAAGAAGTTCTTATATTTCAATTCTTTGGTTATTACACCACAACCAAATTAGCATGACATTCACCTATGTCAGTGTGTGCATTTAGAAGATAAAAATATTTGAATTAATACAGACCTTCGAACTTTACCACATCTAGTGGTATGCATTCAAATAATATAATCATGTGATTTTATAAAATAACTCTCGCTGAGGAAATTCTTACCTCAATTCCCTTCAACAATTATGAAAAAAGAGTAATAAAAACTCATAACTGCATGACTTCCATTAATAAATTTTATACTACCTGAATGTTTGATGGTAGTAGAAGCTTTCATGCTTCTTTTATCAAAATTATAACCAACACTTCATGTTTTTGTTTCTTCCCTCCTTATGTAGCAACACCATCAATAATACTTGCAACATGAAAGAATTCTTTTACTCATGGTTGTTCAATCGACCCTAATTCAACTGCTGCACCACTACCATAATTTCAACAACTTCTTTCCCATGTGAAACTTTTCCTTGCTAATCCCAGAAGTCTTCAATTCTTCTCATATTCTTGAATCTTTTGGTGCTCTCATTTTAGTCACTGTACATGACTATTTTTGTCCTAGGCACTTTCTAGCCAAATCACTCTTGGCTTCCTTTGCATTTATAGTCCAAAAATAAGTTGATATTAACCTTCAACTTTCATTAATTTTCTGGGTCCAACTGTCCCAATCTCGTACTTGGATGAATCAAATTCCACACCAAGCTATTTTATAGACTCTGGATTCTTCAACATCTAGTTACTCTTCAGGACTGAACTTCTTCAGCCCTTTCCCGATGAGATACTTTAGTACTTGAGGTTTTGTAAGGTAGCTATAGAGGTAGTAGGGGGGCCCAGAGGGCCCATAGTGATAATAGTGGAGGTCATTCAATGTAAGGTGGACTAGGTCCACTATATTATTAAATAAGCCCCACTATGGTAGTTAGATATAATAAATGTAAGAGGACTTCTTAGAAGGTTCTACTTCTAGAAGATTCCTCCTCTAGAATGTTCTTAGGTGATGGTAGCACTATATAAGGGGGCTCAAGCAATGTAATGAGACATGAAGATAATTAATGTATTTGGAGTAGTAGCTCAATAGGAGGATGCCCCCTCGAAGAGGCAAGTGAACATGAGAGGATCCTTCCATAATAGGATCCATTGTATGGTGTTGCCCTACCTCAAGGGTTTGATATAATAAAGTTGTGGTTTTCTATATGGTTTCATATATCTTGTGTGGTGATTGTATTCAGATATGTTTGGATATATTGTGATATTTTGTATTCAGGTATTTGGTTTTTAACAATTGGTATCAGAGCACGTTCCTTGGCCAGAGTTGTGGGCAACTACTTTTATTTTTGCAGATATTTTTTTCGGAGAAGAGGGCCGCGACATTCCAGACATTTTCAGTATATTTATGTACAAAATTTGTAGAAAAGGGTTGTATATATGAGTTCCTCTCATAAAAACACCCAATTTGAAAAAAAAAATCGTCCAGAACGGAGTCCGGAAGGTCAAGATATTGCGGTTTTAAAATCTGCAATTTTTCAGGGTTTTTTCTGCGGACGGTGGCGCGGTTTGTTTTTATTTCTGTATCATTTGAAGGCCGAATTTTCAAAAATAAATTACAGATATGAGTTTGTCTCACAATTTCACCCCATTTCAAAAAAAAAAATCAGCCGAAACGGAGTCCGGGAAGTGAAGTTATGAGCATTTCAAGTTCATCAGTTTTTTAGGGTTTTTCCAGAAAACACCGCGATTTTCTGCCGAAACTTATTGGGTCAATTTTTTTTGAGTTTTTTCGTGATGGCTGCAGGACCGAAGAGTTCATAGGGTGCTCAGATGGCTAGTTCATCCCAAACCGTGAAATAAATTCTTGAATCATTCAAAGCCCGAGTGGATGCTAGATTGGATGTGTTAGCACAAGGCCTCACAGACAACCTCACAAAGATCATCACAGATGGCCTCAATGATAGTTTTCGTAGTATTCAAGATTCATTGAATAACATGCAGGAAATATTTCTTATGCAGGACTTCATGAATGAATATAATCAAGAAAGATATGCTTGGTATGATTTTGAGGACGATTGTGATGATTGGTATATGGATAGTTGTCATTTCTGGGATGACAACCACTTCCATATTTTATTTGATGACTCTACTCCACCTTCTGTAG
>ML777486.1:557043-602549 GCA_009831015.1 Picea engelmannii | reverse complement strand
AATAGGAGGATGCCCCCTCGAAGAGGAAAGTGAACAGGAGAGGATCCCTTCCATAATAGGATCCATTGTATGGTGTTGCCCTACCTCAAGGGTTTGATATAATAAAGTTGTGTTTTTCTATATTGTTCTTCTATATCTGTTGTGGTGATTTTGTATACAACATTTGGTTCTTAACAGGTTTTCTTGTACTCTCTGCTTCTCTTTGCCAACTAGCCTCAAACTTGACTTGCCTAGGCAATCTCTAGCATATTGTAAGGATGCACATATGCCTCCTTTGCTAGCTGCATAGAATTAACTGAAAGTACTTCTTTCACCTTACCATCATAGCTTCAAAAGCTACCTCCAACCTCTTGGGTTTTCACTCATGGCTCTATGTCACTTAAGATGGATTCTTGTTAGGAACCATCTCCTCTACATTCAAAACCATACATAGAACCATTTTCTTCTTCTTGGTTCCTTATTGATTTTTCTTTAGAAGTCATTTCACTTTTAAATTATTCTTGACTTGATATCTCCATGCTCTTATGGAAATACCTTCACACCCTTGGAGTGCATCAACAATCCTCTACTGTTCTGGATTTCCTTCCTGTAGTGTTGACATGCTTTCTAATTAGTTGGATATCTATCTCATGATTTATTCTTCCATTATCCTAGGATGTTCATGAACTTGACCCCATCTAGGTTTGCATACTTGCCATAACATATTATGTTGATATTAATTTTTTGCATTCCATTATTATTTGGATTCCTCTAATTTATCTCATGCATATTCAACTTTTGTCATGCCATATTTGATGAATTCATGCCATTCTTCCACTATGCATTCTGATAGTAATAACAAAGGTGCTATCTCCAATCTATAGGGATGATCCTTGGAGATGTCACATATTATCTCCAAACTCTTTCATATTCATTAAAACCTTCCTTCCTTATTCCCATTCTTTGCATCTCCATACAAACTTATGGTTCATGCATTATCATGTATTGCAGATGGCTTTGTCCACCTAGCATTCACATTTGATGTGCAAATATTTTCACTTGAACTGTCTTCCCCAAACAAGAATTCCATTTGGGGTTTCCATGCGGCTTATCAAACCCAAGATCTGATCCAATGACTTCTGAAAAATATTAGATGTAGAATAAAGAATTTTTCCTGACATTCTTCCTTATTTCTTCTATATGAAGATGTCTCTAGAACTTTTTTTGTTTTAATGTAACCATTACATTTGGAATCCTTTTTCCAATACCTTTCCAATCACAACTTCCTTTCTCAATTCTGAGCCTTGAGCAGAAAGCTATAATCCTTTAAAACTTGTGCTTCTTATTTGATGCACTTCTTGTGAAGTGATCTCTTTTCTATGAACTAATGGATCTTAGATATTTGTCAGACCCTATCATAAAGTTCTCAGGTCTTCAGTACCTCCCTTATGCAGGTCTGAACCAGAAGAACCACAAGCTTCCTTCCTAACCCCTTTTCCCTTCTTTAACACAGTTTTCAGGAACTAGACCCTGTTTTCCTTAGGCCCTTAATTGGCATGGGACCACGGTTGTAACCAAGTGCTAAATCAATATGTTCTTACTTGAGCCTTCAGATTCAAGAATTTTCAAACACAACACAAAAATCTCTCAGAGTTCTGGATTACCAAACTTGGGAAGTAGAGTGGATCAACAGTCCACGTCTACCCAACATCCAATGGTTGGAACTCACTATGGAACCTTAGGCATTTGAGTTCTGAGACTTCGGAGCTTTGGGACTTCGAGACTTCGGAGGATTTCACATTTGAACCTACCCAACACACCAAACCGTTAATCTCCAAACACTTCCATGTCACCTTTGATGATGTCATTATGTCATGTCACTTCGGCGTTATGAAACTTCGAAAGGTTCTTCCTTTCGTTCCTTATGAACCACCTTTCGAGAGTGTCAAGCCTTCACACTTCACAACTAGTGGCATGCATCCACAGAGACCCACAACTTTTGTGCTTGGATTAAGATATTGAATACTCACATCACTTAATGCTTTTCCAATTGCATGGGCATGCGTTAATAGTTTGGAGTAACCTGCCTTTCATCCCACAATTCTTCTGATGTTGACACATAACCCCTTGGTGAAATTGTGGTTTGGATTGCAGAACTACCTTAGAGAATTAACTCCCGTGCAACTTGGGTCCCCACAATGCCTCTTGTCTGTCGATCTTGATGTATCATGATCAACACTAGTGTGGGTCTGTCGAACTTTAACTATGATATGTAACCTCAGGTACCACTAACCATGCTCATACAGAGTGACACATGGTGGAATACTAGCGGCTGACTCGTGGCCCAATCAGATGGGTGTCACAAGTCACGTTCCATATGGAATTTCAAACTTCCATTGGTTCAAAACCCACTGACACATGGAACACATCCCATGTGTCCACGTCCATCCAAGTGGTGTCATCATGACTCACTACATCGGCTCTTCGAGACTTTAGAACTTTAGGATTCAAGAGTTCTCTCCTCGGCACACACTAATTCTCTCGAACACTAAAATCCTGAACAAACTAATCTAGTGACACACGTCCCTATTGACAGACGGTCTGGATTAACTCTGGACTTTGGATCTTCAGGAGCATTTTACCTTCACCACTGCATTTGACCTTTTAACATTGGCTTGATCCAATGGCTAAGCTCTTCTCCCCAAATATATAGTGTAGATCCACTTTGGGGCTTCGAAAGTTTGTCCATCAACACATCTCTCTTCTCTCGATCGTCGTAAGGTAAGGCTTCTCACTAGATCTATGGTGTAGATCCACTTCAAGACTTCAAAGCTTCAAGCTTCGGTATTTCTATTATTCTACATCGACTTCACTAAAGTAGCAAAGTTCAAAGGCTTCCAGGTTTACTTTTCTACACCCTCTCCAGATATAACAGTCGCAAAGGATTTCCCTTCCTTCGAAATAGATCCTATGACCCCAACACCACAAGTGTTTTGATCTCTCTCTTTCTGGCCAAATACCATGTTTGTCATAGTTTTATAACACTGCTACACCTCCTGAGCTTTGTAACATGGACAAAGTAACCTCTTGGCACTCAGGAATATTCTAAGGTTCGAAATTGGTTTCCCCATACACATTTTCCACTTGAAACCTTGGATCTAATGACCACTTATCTAGCCCATCCAGGCTCAACATTGAAACCATCGCTCTAAACTTGAATTTTGTCTATTTCGAAAATAATTATTTCCAAGACGTTTTATTCAATTTCCACTAGCATGGCCCATCCAGGATTAGTGTTGAAAACCTTGGCTCTGACACCATATAGTAACATCCCCATCCCTCCATAGACTGGGTAATGCTACCACATGAAATATACACTTATATAATATATATGCATTTTAATGAATTTAAAACACTTAATCTCAAGAAACACAGAATCATTGCTACCATATAGAATCAATGGAACTAAAAGTAATTCATATATGCAAGGGAATACATGATAACATTTAAGCATCAGAAAACATGCATAAAATTATTAATTAAGCACAGAAATGATACTTATCTTTTATCCAAAGTAAATCCACCAACTGCGTGCAGACCTTCCACAAACCTCCTAGCCTTAGACTGCATTTCTCATCACTCTCAACAGTAGGACACCCCTAAGCTGGGACTAAACTCCACCAGGAAAGGGAATTCTAGGATTGGAAAGGAAAGCAAGGAAGTTACACAAAGAAACAAGATGGATCTTTTATCCTAGGATTCACTTATGCCCACAACCCATAGAACCTCATTCCCCACATGCCTGCTCCACCTGAGGAGGATACACCTTCACTAATACAAGTCCATCGGCTGCTACACCTCCCTTACCTTGGGCTTCAGCAGCAGGCTGGACTAGAAGTCTCAGAGTACTGTAGGTGCTACAAGAATCCCTTCTAGGAGAACTCACTTCCCAACAAACTCTCTCACATAGAAGAGTTTCTCATAGGCCTGACAACCTGCCTCTTCAACCAATATTCGACTCATCTACAACTAGGTACGGGTATCAACAACAAAATTCAACATTCAGTTAGCTCATGGGTGACATCAGTAACAAGGAAATGGGTATAGACACCCAAATGATAACAATCAACACTAAGGCATAGCAAGGCTCAACCAATTATAGGACGCGTTGGGCTTCTTAGCAAGCAACACAGGACGAATTCACCATTTATGGTTTCAGATATGCATGAGGGTATGTAGAGGTTGACGACGGAGGTCTCGAGTTCATAAAATGGATGGGAGAATGACAAACCCCTCAACACAAGCTAACGCTTCAGCTTTAAATGCATGCGTCCAGGTCGACAATTGTCTTCATGGAGCTGCATGCGCTCCATTTATCCTATGTCCCTTTTCCAGGAAATTAGGATAAGCCTGATCATGCCCACCTTAGTCTAAAAGAAATAACAATAAAATATTATCCTTTTAGAGATAATCCCCCCTTAGCTTAGCCCCTAGGCCTAAATACATAGCCCCCTCCCTTGCCCTATCTAATGGAGCTTAATCCCCCATCCCTCTTTCTTCATGGTCGATATACACGTAGCGATGTTTATATTTTTATGAATGATTTTTAATAATTACATACACAAAATAGGCTCCTGGCCTTATCATCCTAGGCTCTCTAGCCTAATCATCACATAATCCTCCTAGCTTATTATAACTCGTCTCATTAGCCTAACAAACATGTTTACAATTCATAATTACAATTGGGGCTCTTCCGAGGGATATTACACTTTTCGAAACACCTGCGAAGAAGGAGAAGTCTCACCCGAGGTAGAGGCAAGGGGGGTTACAGAACTCGAGTGTCTATAACCAAGATGGGACACAAATCTGTGATTACAATTACTTTGCAAAGTACTTAAGAACAACATGCATTAGTTATCAACTTGTTGGGAGCCAATTCATTGTTTTTTTATGATCCTATAAGTTGCCTACACCTATGTCTTTCAAACATCATGTTTTTCATCGCATTTTTTCAAATAGATGACATTTTCATTTCTTGTGACATTTACACACTTATTTTCGTTTAGTTTTCACGACTGTAAGCGTGAAAACTTCTCCTTTCGAAGACGTATTTCGATCATTATTCGAACTATCAATATCGTTTATGTCATTACGCCTGTTGCGCTTACCTTTTATTGATCATTATACAACTGGCAAGATCCTCTAATCGATTCTCACATTTCGATTGATTGTGTAACTTGGTTTTATTGAGTTTGTAAGGCATTTAGCCTTTGGATTTGCACTTTATATGACTTGCCTGATCATTGATTCTATGAAAATGCATAGGGGTTATGATTAAATTTTATATATATATATGTCTTATGATATAATCCTTATGTCAATCCTTTCATAACTTTTGGCTTGTCAACTATATGAATACCATTTTGCACCTTGGTTAAAATTTTGATTATATACATTGGCGCATAGTTGATTTTGGGTTTTGATTTATATATCGGATATTTAAACACTATGGCATAATGCTTGCGCGCATTGGTATACACCTTTGATTTTATTGGTTGTACACATGACTTAATGGTTGAACTATTATTATGGAGTGAACAGTTATGAAAATTGGCAGTTGTACTTGGATAATCAATATTTTTCATGGCAGACTCCACCTTCGCATGCTCACATTTATGCTTACCCCTTTTCCTCGTTCATTGTTGTTGGTTCAGGTAGCTATGCTCTTGTGTGTGTTGGTGAATACAAACCCTACCCATTACCATGTGTTTAGCTCCATGGCACCAGTCGTGTGAGTAGAGCCCAATGGCAATCAAGCCCTGTTGATGTTTGACAATTCCCACCAATATTTGGCAGACAGTGGATGGCTTACCTTCGTGAAACAATTTGAGGGTTTTAACCTTTGTGTAGCACGATAGTTTTCCATGACTTTCAATGGATTTCGAGCCAAGGTTGGCGATATACAGTTAGAGATCGATGAACAGTTTATCAGCTCGGCTACGGGGTTACCTCCTTTGGGACAGCGTTTCTTTAAGAATTTCAAGATCGAGGAAATACCATGGACATTGCTATTTCAATAGGGCAAAGTCACCTCTTGTGACAGAGGTATGACTGTATCTATGCTCAAACCATGATGGCATGATTTATTGATGCTTGTCAAGTAGTTTGTGACCTGTGAAGGTCGATACGGACTCGTGTTCCTTTACCACCTGCATCTGTTGATGATTTTTATAGGATATCCTC
This sequence comes from Picea engelmannii, assembly GCA_009831015.1. Classification (NCBI taxonomy): domain Eukaryota; kingdom Viridiplantae; phylum Streptophyta; class Pinopsida; order Pinales; family Pinaceae; genus Picea; species Picea engelmannii. The sequence continues at coordinate 596,327 of ML777486.1, read as the reverse complement.
TAAACATGCCTTTCTATTTTCATCGGAGCTTGTATAAGATGTCGAAAAGATATAAAAGGAAACAGACTGACAATAGCCTATTCCATCATGGGCTTATTAAGCTCATCGTTGTTTATCACTTGAGTTTGCTTGGTGATACTTGGAAGGATTTCATCGCCCGTAATGGCTTTGAGGAGATCGACCCTGTACAGGTTGATAAAACTGTTGTAATTGAAACCAAGGTTGAACCGCCTGTACCCTTACACCTCCTATTGCCTAAACCCTCGGTCAACCCTCTTGTGGACTTACCCAACACTATAACTAAGAATGCAAAAGCCATTAAAAAGCTTATGGGAAAAAATCCCAAGGCAAACCTTACTACCAATCCCAAAGGGAAAAGGAATGCCCGACTCATTTCGAGAATGGCCAGAAAAAAACCAAAATCCTCTGCCGAGTCTAACCCTCTCATCCTAAGTGAGGACTCTAATTCTGATATTGAGCGTTTTTTGGCCAGCGAGTACCCCTACTCATAAGGTTTATGTCCCGAACCCTCATATGATTTTGTGTCAAACCTACCCCCCTACCTAAAGGATGATCCTAACTACCTGGGTATTAATTTGCCTCGTGAAACCCTCGGTCGTTTGGCCAAACCCTCGCCTGCTCTGTCTAAACCCACATAGTCACCCTCTGACCAATGCAATTCATGGTTAGAGAGATATTATATTGATGTTCCTATACTCCAATCAAAGATTCAATCTTTGGAAGACCAGATTGCACTGCTAACCAGTCAAAAATACAAGATCCAAGCAGTGGATAAGAAATAGAAGACAACTGGCTCCATCCTGTTCAAAAACGTGGAATTAGCCACAGCTGGTGTAAATTCCAAGCTGTCATAATCAAGTAGTCTCGTCACTACACAGGTATGGTTTTGACATCGTTTTGTTTTGTAAATAATCTAGTTTGATATAATGATTTGAATTCATCTTTTAAATAGTTTGATAACTCATCCAAATGCCTCTATCATTTGGTGATCATCCTGTACATGGCTTCGTTTTGATAAAAATAGAAGGAATTTCGATATATGATTTTCTCATAGATTTTTATTTGGATTGGAATGGTTATTCGTTTGGATTTCATTTGTTAAGTTTGTCTGACGAAAGTAATGGTGCATTTTCAATTCAATTCGTTTTGTGCCCACTCCCAACAGGAAGTTTTTATGCTCAATTTAGAAAACGATTTTGCTCGGATTTGATTTCGTTAACATTGGTATGCTATGATTGGTAAATGTCTTCGGGAGGATACTTGTTACGATGCTGTTCTATATTTGATTGTTTCCAAGTTAAGGATAATGACTCTATTTCTTTGATGAAAACAATATGCTCAAATAACATTCGCGCCCAAATCGGGAAATGAATATGAATCATAACAACTATGTGAAAACCTTAGCCAATCGATTCACCCTTATTCAAATTTGGCAAGTTAGTCCTATGATTCGAGTTCAGATTTTAATTAATGCTCTGTATTTAAATTCGTGAAATGAATTGGTCAAACCCTATTATGATTCGTTTGATTGAAATGATTGTGATCAAAATTAATCGATCTTGTTTGCTCGTTGTGCAATGATCAACGATCGAAATCTATAAAAAACTCGGTTTGATTGATCCTGTTACGATTTTGGTTATGTGTCAGTTATGGTTTGAATTCATTCTCATCCTAAATCGCTTTCTATACAGTTATCATGATTTGAAAATAATCCTGTTCGATTCGATTATTTTCCCTGTTGATAAGACAATTGTAATGAAGTGTTTGCGATTTGTTGTGTTTTCAATTGAATATCAAAACGATCTCATAACATATGGATTCGATTTGTTGAGAAATGATTATGGTGATATTTCACATGATTTCATTCACCCGACTTATGATAATAATCGAAACAGAGTATTTATATCTTTGTATTTGATTGAATGATGTGGATCCTGTTGGATCAATTATTTCAAATTGAATGATTCATTTTCAGATATTTCTTGGATGATGATTAAATTTAATTCTTTAAAAGATTTTGAATCGATTCTGATGTTGATTCTGTATCTCATTTTGACTAGCTACAGAATCAGATGATTCTGTAGCTAGTCTATAGAATTTAATTTTTATCATTTTATTAATAAAAGAGTCCTCTAACTTGTCTATTTTGGATCCTTTTTAGGTGAATTCGAATTTCATGGGATTTGATGGACAGTTTAGAGGATATTTGGATGTTTTAGTTTTATTTTAGTTTCCTAGTTTAGTTGAACTTGGGGATATCTTCCCAGATTATGTAAACAGTTTGATAATTTCCACAGGGAGGTTTTACCCTGTGGAAAAAATTATAAATACTTATTATTTTTTGTAATAAGAGCATCCTCATTCATGGGAGAACAAGGATATGGAATTTTAATACAGACTGAGACAGAAGTTGATGTTCTGCTACAGCTTTAGCTTTTCATAATATCAATCTTTTGTTTCACGTTTATGTTTATCAATTTGCATTTGGTTAATGACTACTTTAGCTATCTTAGTCTTTTGCAAATGATATGATTTAATTAATATAATCCATACCTGATTTCTTCCAGTATTTAAAAAACATAGCAATTACTTGATTCAGTTTGTGAATGACAAGTTTCTCTTCTTCATCAATTGAATTATTAAGTATAAGTTTTTGCATAATAGGTTTACCTAATTGCAGAGATCTATAAATCATATAATTGTTATGATTTTTTATGTCTTGCTTGTCCTGTAAACAAACTCTAAGAGCATTGCAGCTATCATTTATGAGAAGCTTCTGGGTTATTCGGTGCGAATTTCCTTCCTCCGATCTGCTAGTACAGTCACCATACATAGGACAAATCTGGAGCGTATTTCCAAGTTAGTTTGTGATCATTTTCATTGATTTGATTAGATATAAGTTTAGTTAGATTTATAGGTAGAATTAGTATATTAGTGTTTAGTTTAGTTAGTTTTCTGTTCTTGTTTATAAAATTAGAAAATAAAAAAAAAATATCTTTTACTGTCTTAGGGCAGATTGCAAATGAGTTTTTCAGGTTTTACTTAAATCTGTAAATCATAAACATTGTACATTGTGTAAATAGGTTATATTTCAGATAGTAGTTAGTATAGTATTAGTTAGTAGTTTATATATATAGGATAGTTAGTATTAGTTTGTTTTATTTATTGTTAGTTACTTTAGTTTGTTTTATTTAGTTTTAGTTTGACTAGTTAGTTTAGATTAGTTTTCTTTTTTGTTTTCTTAGGACCTTAGATCGGCTAACGGAGCCGCTAAACCCGTCAGGGTGGTTCATCTCAAACGGATTGGGTTATTAGACAACCCCAGACCGGTTCCACTCTCTCAGTTGATGGACGATCAATTTCACCCATCAACAAATGGCGCTAGAAGGAGGGCCTGAACTTAATTAATGGCACGTGGTGGTTGCAAGAATCCTCCCCCCCCCCTAATCGCTCACCTATAGTGACTAGAATCCGTTCACACGATAATATTTCCCTTCAAATAGAAACTACTTAAACTGATGATATACAGATCACAGTTGAGCCAACAACCCCTAATCTTATAGGTGGTGACATACAAGAGATTGTTCGTCAATCTCTCATTAAAACACATAATGCCTTAGCTCGTCTTAGGAAACCAAACCATCCGTGGGGTCAACCTTTAGACTTCTCTGATATCATAGAACAACTAGGTGACACTAATCCTACTGTGAATCCTTCAGATCCAATCTTAAATCCTACTGCAGGAGGATCTGGGATACCTCCTTCACCACCCCCCTCATCTCCTTCCTCTTTTGGAGGATATTCTTCTAATGAAGGCAATTCACCTTCTCAGCCTTCCACACCCACTACCCCAATGGAAAATCAGAACAATCCCGCTAGACCCTGGGTTGATCAAGATGTTGTAGTTGTACCTGGAGCCCAGCACTCTTTATCTAAGCACCCAGAGAAATGGCTTCCCAATTTTGATCCTGATTGGAAACAGATAGCTGAAGATCATATTAAAAAATTTATGTTAGCCATTAGACTCTGCAATGTTGAACATGAAGACGTTGTCTATAGGTTGTTCTCTTATACTTTTGAGGGTAATGCATCCACTTGGTACTTTTCCCAACAGCCCCATACCATTGTGTCTTGGGAAAAGTTTGAGTCATGCTTTTTGGAAAAGTTCGGAGACGGTAAGCCTCCGGAAGTCTTAGTCATGGATCTTTCTAGCTTAAGAATGAACCCAAAAGAAAAAGTTAAAGACTTTAATCAAAGATTCTTAACACTTAAAAACCGAATCCATGTAGACTCCATGCCTGCTGAGAATCTTATAATAGCTTACTACACTAAAGATTTACATCAAAGTATAGCTATTTGGGTTAAAAGATCTAAGAAAGCCATGTTGTTAGAAGCCTTCGAGGAGGCTAGATAGATTGAAAAAGACAAACTTAGTCTTAAAGACTCTTTTAGAAATGAAACCGAGACTAATTGTTCTTCCAAAAAGAAGATTGAAATTCTCCCCAGACCTACTCAAAGTAAAACACAACCTGAAAACTCTGATTTGGAAAATTAAACTAAAGTTGTTCAAAAATTGTTGAATCAAGTTATAGAATTAAAAAGGTCAACTGAAGAAGATTCCTCGAGTAAAGGACCCTACGAACCCCCTTTCTGAAAGCCTTTTCCTACCAACCGACCTAATCTGAACCCCGAAGGCTTAAATCTAGAAAGTTTGCAATGTGCCCTTCAAACAATTCTAGACGCCCAAGATAACTTGATGCCTCCTGAGATTCCTGAGGAGGTAGTTGAACAAGAGACAGTTCAAGAAGAAGAGTCTTCTCCAAACATTTTTGGACACTTCTCAGACAGCATCTTTCAAGCTAACTTCGAGACTGTGCACCCTTATAACACTAGGAGTAAGACAACAAACAAGGCTTCTACCGAAAATACAACAACTCCACCTCCAAAGCCATCTAAATTAGCTGAGACTAAATAGAGTAATGTGAACCCCAACTTAGACTATGATGTTGTTGAAGATCTTAAAAAGTTAAGGGCTAACATTTCTATTTATGATTTGTTGAAGTTTCCATTTCTTCTTCAAAAAATGTTGCAAAATATTTCAGAGAACAACAAGAATGGTAACTCAAGTGGTAACAAGGTTGTGCAAAGCAAAGTTCCACAGAAGACTTCCACTAAAAATAATCCTGATCCACAAGATAAAGCAAGTCTTCCTGTAAGTAATGTAAATAATGTAAATGATGTAAATAATGTAGATAAAGTAGCATTAGAAATTGCGAGTAAGAAGCCACAAGCTACTACTCCTAGTACTCATAAAAATGTACCTCCTTTTCTTTTAACTTTCAAGATTTTCAACAGAAATGTGCATAATTGTATGGTGGACTTAGGAGCGTCATCCAATGTGATGCCTTGGTCTGTTTTCCAAAATATTAATGCTGAAGTGGAACCATCTACTTTAAAAATCATACAACTTGATCGGACAAATGTTAAAGTTATAGGCGAACTAAAAAATGTATTGATTAGATTATCGTCTAACCCGAAAGTTCATCAGGTTATTGATATAATTGTTGTGGATATTCCAGAAGTGTACGGTTTGTTTTTAAGTAGGGACTGGTCGGAGCAGCTACATGGTTACTTCACGACAGACTGGTCTCACTTATGGCTTCCAGAGAACGGTAAGCCTAACAAGATCAGGGTGAATTGTGAGCGCTACCTTAAGTTCACGGTCACAGCTTTGAATGATCCCAATGAACCATATACACCTTCTACTGATTCACCTGAAGTCCAAGGGATGGACACCTTCTTTGGAAATTTCATGGTCGAGTCTTCACCTATCATCAATCCGGAACAACAGTCCGAGATCGTAGCATATATACAACCAACAGCTTCTATGCAACAATACCATGTGCCCGATGGAAATCAAATTTGGTCTCTATATTTCGACGGTTCTAAGTCTAAAGAAGGAGCTGGTGAAGGCTGCATCATTATCGATCCGGCAGGTAACAAGACATTAATGGCTTGTAGACTAGAATTTGAATGTACTAACAATACTGCAGAATATGAGGCTTTACTACAAGGTCTCAGAAAATCTCTGGATATGAACATTCAAAACCTGGTTGTATTTGGCGACTCTGAAATAGTGGTTAGACAGGTAAGAGATTCTATACACTGTCTTTCCCTTTATCTCAAAAGTTACCAGTCTGAGGTATGGAGTTTAATGAATAAATTTTATGCTTTCAATATAAATTCCATTCCTAGACTAAATAATGCTGAAGCAAATCTATTAGCTAATGTAGCTTCTAAACTTCTTCTTGCAGAAGGTTTGTCCCCAGACGCATTCTCCGTCGAGCTATTGTTTCAACCATCTGTTCCTGACAATATAAAAAATTGGAGAGTATTTGACGATGACGAGCAGATCATTAACTTTTTGCACATGGAAGAAACCTTTCAAGGCGCGGTTATAGATGAATGCACGCACGACGACAATTTGCACGATTTTATGATAATACCTGATCTGAAATCTCTTGAAGCTCTGTTGGACATGGTAAATTCCATACCTAAATCTATAGTTAGATTAGAGAAGTTTTATGATTTTGAAGATAAATTTAAAAAGACGGTCAATTGTAAAACCAATAGTTCCTCGTTGTCTTATGAAAAAGTCAATTTAGGAACTAGTGAAAATCCTCAGTGCATTAACTTAGGCTTGGAATGTTCTAGACAAGAAAAAGCTTCTTTTGTTAAATTATTCAAAGAATTTAAGGACATTTTTGCATGGATGTATGATGATCTTAAAACGTTCGACGCTAATATCATACAGCATGTCATCTCGATGAAGCCCCAAACCTTACCCTTCCAACAAAAACTGAGGAAGATGCACCCTAAACTAGAACCGACCATTCAAAAAGAATTGAATAAACTCCTAAGTGCTAAAATAATTTTTCCTGTTAGGCACACTCAATGGGTGTTCAACCTTGTCCCAGTTTGGAAGAAAAATGGGGAAGTCCGACTTTGCGTCGATTTCCGAAACCTCAATAAATCGTCTGACAAAGACAACTATCCTGTCCCACCCATGGAACAGATCCTTCAACAGGTATCTGGTTCCGAGAGGCTATCTTTGTTAGATGGATTCTATGGATACAACCAAGTCCTGATGTCTCCGCCAAACCAACTCAAAACTACCTTCCGTACTCTGTGGGGAACTTATGCTTATCACAAAATGCCCTTTGGATTGATTAACACTGGTGCTACCTTTCAGAGAGTAGTGGACATTGCTTTTCGAGGCTTAATCAAACACTCCGTCATAGTTTACTTAGATGATGTGACCATTTATTCTAAAAACAAAGACGATCATCTAGCTCACTTACGAGCCGTTCTGCTACGATGTCATAAATTCAACATCTCCTTGAACCCCAAAAAGTCTTTCTTCACGGTAGAATAGAGTAAACTCCTAGGATTCATTATGTCTAGTGAAGGAATGATTATTGACCCCGAGAGGATTCAAGTTATCGCTAAAATTTCCCCTCCTACATCCAAAAAATCCATGCAGTCTTTCTTAGGCCAGATTAGCTTCGTGAGAAGATTTGTCCCCAGTTTCTCCGAAATGGTCAGGCCTCTACAGAACCTGATTAAGAAAGACACCCAATATCACGGGGGACCCACAGAAAATCAAGATTTTAATGCCATAAAGAAGGCCATAATAGATGCTCTGTCTCTCATGAGCCCTGACTTCTCTCAAGATTTTACACTCTATACTTTTGCCTCTGATCATTCCTATGCTGTCGTCCTAACTCAGAAGAATGTCGATAACAACAAAGTACCCATTGCCTTTATGAGCTCTACTTTCAAAAGTGTTGAAATTAACTACCTAGCGGTTGATCGGCAAGCTTACGTTGTTTTCAAAGAAGTTAAGCATTTCGGATCCTATCTTTTGAAGTCAAGGACAAAATTCATTGTCCCCTACCCTGTCGTAAGGAACTTGTTAGTACAAAAGGAGTTAGGAGAGAAAATAGCTAATTGGGTCACCTCCTTGCAGGAGTATGACTTAGAGATCACCCCAGCTCAGATCATGAGAGGCCAAGGGTTGTGTAAGTTGGTTGTTGATTCAGAAATAGGACAACAAGAAGATAGTGATATGTCAAACCTAGGACAAAGCAATCAAAGTTTGATTTGTTGCACGCAAAACCTTGTTAGTCCCTGGTACGAAGATATTAGATTATGTCTTGAACATGGGTCAGCTCCCCGTCACCTTGATCCTGCCAAGAGAAGAGCATTGAGACTAAAGTATGCCTCCTTTCATTTAGTTAACGGTCTACTGTTTCATCAAAATTTTGACGGCGTACTGATGCGCTGTCTCGAGAAGGACAAAGCAGAAAAATTCTTGCTTGAGTTGCATGCAGGAGAAGCTGGTGGTCACTTCGGTGGCAACACCACTGCTCATAAGGTTTTAAGAGCCAGTTGTTACTAGCCCATGCTTTTTAGGGACACCCATGCCTTGTGTTGTAAAAGTATCATCTGTCAGAAAGCATCAGGGCGGTTACAAAAACCAGCCTTTCCCTTGCAACCCGTTTCAGTAGATTCTCCTTTCCAGCAACGGGGCCTTGATGTCATAGGTCCAATTAACCCTCCATCCTCAAAATAGCACAAGTATATTGTGACAGCCACAGATTACTTTACTCAATGGTATGAATCTGTTGTGTTAAGAACTGTTAACACCAGTCAGGTAATCGCTTTTCTGAACTTGAATATTATCACCCGTTTCGGTATCCCTGACTGTCTAGTCTTTGACAACGCTTCATATTTTTCTTCTCTTGAGATGAGGGAGTTAGCTTTGGAGAAAGGAATTAAGCTGAAGTACTCTGCTAGTTACTACCCCCAGGGCAACGGATTAGCAGAGTCAACAAACAAGAACTTGATTAAAATTATCAAGAGGACTGTGGTTGAAAATCACAAGAATTGGCACAATGCGCTGCTGAATGCGCTGTGGGCTGATAGGGTAACACCCAAAGATACTATAGGTAACTCCCCCTTTTTTCTTGTTTATGGCAGAGAAGAAATTCTACCACCTCACATTCTTCTTCCTTCGCTTCAGTTGTCACAAAAAGTCCAAGAAGAAGATTGTCCCCCTTTAGAAAACCAAATTAACGCTTTGATGAAGCTAGAAGAAGTAAGAACCCAAGCTAAGTGTAAGTTAGATCAAAATCAACAATTGATTAAAAGCTGGTTTGATTCTAATTATGCTTCTGGTAGGAATTTTGAAATAGGCGATCTCATCTTAAAATGGGACAAACCACTCGAAGGAAAGGGTGAGGACACCAAATTTCAAAACTTATGGCTTGGACCATTTTTAATTGCTAAAAAGTTGGGTCCTAGTTCCTTTCGATTGCAGAATCTTGAAGGGTATCTTGACACCTATCCAGTGAATGGCCAAGCTCTAAAAAGATATTTTGCTTGATAACTACCCTTGTATATTATGTAAATATTTCATTTTTGTTTGCACTTTCATTTTCTTTCTGTTTTTGATTTTGATTTGAATTTATCATTTTGTGTTTTTTTTGAAAAATATACATACCTGTACACTGAGCTATTCAGACAAAGACGATAGAAAAAAAATTCGCTGAAATAACTTCTGAAAAATTTGTACAAACATCAATGATATATTGCTGAAATTGATATCTGTGTTGGAAATTTTTGTTTTTTGAAAGAAGTTTACTGATTTCAATCTCTGAGCAAAGCTTGTCATGATCATCTATTATCTTTTTATGCTATTCCTTTTCCATAAAGGAATGAATCAGAAGATGTCTCCCTGTCATAGGAAGTGTTTTATAAATAAAACATCTCTGGAGCTAAATAAAGGATAGTTCTAAAAAAATTTTGATGAGGTCTAAAAAATATGTTAAACTATCAAGATTTTCAGCATCACCCCGCTCAGCTATATACATATCAGAAACAAAATAAAAATTATTAATAAGAGCTGTGGGAAATTATTGTAAACCCGCCAGGATGCTGAACAGGTTTGTTGGCAGCGGGTAAATGCATGCATGGTGCCAAGACAACTTCGTCGAGGTACTGAACAGGCCTGCTGGCAGCGAAGCAATGTCAGGTATACGAAAATCTGCAAAAAAGAAACCTCTTTAATGTCCTTTATTTCGATCCAGAACTTCTTGGCAGGATACAAACATCAGAGTGGGTTAAATGACAACCCTGTCGAGGCTATGGATGCCTGCTGGCAGCAGTGGCGATGCCAACAATATTGAATATTTTATCTTTAATATCGTGACTTGTTGATCTTAGGACTGTTATTATTTTTCATCTTTTGAAACGCTGCTGGAAAAGATGGTTAATGAGGATGTTTGTACGATTTTCTGGTTGTTATTTTTGAGTCGGAATTATCTTTGCTGTCTTAATCTGAATTTGCACCTTTTGCAGAGATAACTACTTCTTCCAGTGTGTCGCCATTGTTGGCAGCCAATTCACTGTTTTTTTATGATCCTATAAGTTGCCTACACCTATGTCTTGCAAACATCAAGTTTTTCGTCGCATTTTTTCAAATAGAGAACATTTTCATATCTTGCGACATTTACACACTTATTTTAGTTTAGTTTTCACGACTGTAAGCATGAAAACTTCTCCTTTCGAAGACATATTTCGATCATTATCTGAAATGTCAATATTGTTTATGTCATTACGCTTGTTGCTTTTACCTTTTATTGATCATTATACAACTGGCAAGATCCTGTAATCGATTCTCACACTTCGATTGATTGTGTAACTTGGTTTTATTGAGTTTGTAAGGCATTTACCCTTTGGATTTACACTTTATATGACTTGCCTGATCATTGATTCTATGAAAATGCATAGCGGTTATGATTATGATATAATCCTTATGTCAATCCTTTCATAACTTTTGGCTTGTCAACTATATTAATATCGTTTGGCACCTTGGTTAAACTTTTGATTATATACATTGGCGCATAGTTGATTTTGGGTTTTGATTTATATATCGGATATTTAAACACTATGGCATAACGCTTGCGCACATTGGTATACACCTTTGATTTTATTGGTTGTACACATGACTTAATGGTTTAACTATTATTATGGAGTGAACAGTTATGAAAATTGGCGGTTGTACTTGGATAATCAATATTTTGCATGGCAGACTCCACCACATTCGCATGCTCGCATTTATGCTTACCCCTTTTGCTCGTTCATTGTTGTTCGTTCGGGTAGCTCTGCTCATGTGTGTGTTGGTGAGTACAAACCCTACCCATTACCATGTGTTCGGCTCCATGGCACCAGTCATGCGAGTAGAGCTCAATGGCAATCAAGCCCTATTGATGTTTGACAATGCCCGCCAAGATTTGGCAGACAGTGGATGGCTTACCTTCGTCAAACGATTTGAGGGTTTTAACCTTTGTGTAGCATGATAGTTTGCCATTACTTTCGATGGTTGTCGAGCCAAGGTCAGTGATATACAGTTAGAGATCAATGAACAATTTATCATCTCGGCTACGGGGTTACCTCCTTCAGGACAGTGTTGTTTTAAGAATTGCAAGGTCGAGGAAGTACCATGGACATTGTTGTTTCAATCGTGAAAAGTCACCTCTTGTGACAGAGGTATGCCCGTCTCTATGCTCAAACCATGATGGCACGATTTATTGATGCTTGTCAAGTAGTTCATGACCTGTGAAGGTCGATATGGACTCGTGTTCCTTTACCACCTACGTCTGCTAATGATTTTTATAGGGTATCCTCTAAACATGCCTTTCTATTTTCATCGGAGCTTGTATAATATGTCGAAAATATATAAAAGGCAGCAGGATGACAATAGCCTATTCCATCATGGGCTTATTAAGCTCATTTTTGTTTATAATTTGAGTTTTCTTGGTGATACTTGCAAGGATTTCATCGCCCGTAATGGCTTTGAGGAGATCGACCCTATACAGGTTGATAAAACTGTGGTAATTGAAACCAAGGTTGAACCGCCTGTACCCTTACACCTCCTACTGCCTAAACCCTTGGTCGACCCTCTTGTGGACTTACCCGACACTGTAACTAAGAATGTAGAAGCCATTAAAAATCCTATGGGAAAAAATCCCAAGGCAAACGTTACTGCCAATGCCAAAGGGAAAAGGAATGCCCGACTCATTTCGAGAATGGCCGGAAACAAACCAAAACCCTATGTCAAGTCTAACCCTATCATCCTAAGTGAGGACTCTAATTCTGATATTGAGCGTTTTCTGGCCAGCGAGTACCCCTACTCGCAAGGTTTATGTCCCGAACCCTCATATGATTTTGTATCAAACCTAGCCCCCTGCCTAAAGGATGATCCTAACTACCCGGGTATTAAGTTGCCTCATGAAACCCTTGGTCGTTTGGCCAAACCCTCGCCTACTCTGTCTAAACCCACACAGTCACCCTGTGACCAATGCAATTCATGGTTAGAGCAATATTATATTGATGTTCCTATACTCCAATCAAAGATTCAATCTTTGGAAGACCATATTGCATTGCTAACCAGTCAAAAATCCAAGCTCCAAGCAGTGGATAAGAAACAGAAGACAACTGACTCCATCCTGTTCAAACATGTGGAATCATCCATGGCTGTTGTAAATTCCAAGCTGACATAATCAAGCAGTCTCGTCACTACACAGGTATGGTTTTGACATTGTTTTGTTTTGTAAATAATCTAGTTTGATATAATGATTTGAATTCATCTTTTAAATAGTTTGATAACTCATCCAAATGCCTCTATCATTCGGTGATCATCCTATACATGGCTTCGTTTTGATAAAAATAGAAGGAATTTTGATATATGATTTGCTCATAGATTTTTATTTGGATTGGAATGGTTATTCATTTGGATTTCATTTGCTAAGTTTTTCTGACGAAAGTAATGGTGTGTTTTCAATTCAATTCGTTTTGTGCCCACTCCCAATAGGAAGTTTTTATGCTCAATTTAGAAAACGATTTTGCTCGGATTCGATTTTGTTATCATTGGTATGCTATGATTGGTAAATGTCTTCGGGAGGATACTTGTTAAGATGTTGTTCTATATTTGATTATTTCCAAGTTAAGGATAATGACTTTGTTTCTTTGATGAAAACAATATGCTCAAATAACATTTGCGCCCGAATCGGGAAATGAATCCAAATCATAACAACTATGTGAAAACCTTAGCCAATCGATTCACCCTTATTCAAATTTGGCAAGTTAGTCCTATGAGTCGAGTTCAGATTTTAATTAATGCTCTGTATTTTAAATTCATGAAATGAATTGGTCAAACCCTGTTATGATTCGTTTGATTGAAACGATTGTGATCAAAATGAATCGATCTTGTTTGCTTGCTGTGCAAGGATCAACGCTCGAAATCTATAACAAACTCTATTTGATTGATCCTGTTACGATTTTGGTTATGTATCAGTTATGGTTTGAATTCGTTCTCAGCCTAAATTGCTTGCTATACAGTTATCATGATTTGAAAATAATCTTGTTCGATTCGATTATTTCCCCTGTTGATAAGACAATTGTAACGAAGTGTTTGTGATTTGTTGCATTTTCAATTGAATATCAAAACGATCTCATAATAGATGGATTCGATTTGTTGAGAAATGATTACAGTGATGTTTCACATGATTTGATTCACCCGACTTATGATAATAATCAAAACAGAGTATTTCTATCTTTGTATTCGATTGAATGATGTGGATCCTATTGGATCAATTATTTCAAACTGAATGATTCATTTTCAGATATTTCTTTGATGATGATTAAATTTAATTCTTTAAAATATTTTGAATCGATTCTGATGTTGATTCTGTATCTCATTTTGACTAGCTACAGAATCAGATGATTCTGTAGCTAGTCTATAGAATTTAATTTTTATCATTTTATTAATAAAAGAGTCTTCTAACTTGTCTATTTTGGATCCTTTTCAGGTGAATTCGAATTGCATGGGATTTGATGGACAGTTTAGAGGATATTTGGATGTTTTAGTTTTATTTTAGTTTCCTAGTTTAATTGAACTTGGGAATATCTTCCCAGATTATGTAAACAATTTGATAATTTCCACAGGGAGGTTTTACCCTGTGGAAAAACTTATAAATACTTATTATTTTTTGTAATAAGAGAATATTCATTCATAGGAGAACAAGGATATGGAATTTTAATACAGACTGAGACAGAAGTTGATGTTCTTCTACAGCTTTAGCTTTTCATAATATCAATCTTTTGTTTCACGTTTATGTTTATCAATTTGCATTTGGTTAATGACTACTTTAGCTATATTAGTCTTTTGCAAATGATATGATTTAATTAATATAATCCATACCTGAATTCTTCCAGTATTTAAAAAACATAGCAATTACTTGATTAAGTTTGTGAACGACAGGTTTCTCTTCTTCATCAATTGAATTATTAAGTATAAGTTTTTGCATAACAGGTTTACCTAATTGCGGAGATCTATAAATCATATAATTTTTATGATTTTTTATGTCTTGTTTGTCCTGTAAACAAACTCTAAGAGCATTGCAGCTATTGTTTATGAGAAGCTTCTGGGTTATTCGGTGCGAGTTTCCTTCCTCCGATCTGATAGTACAGTCACCATACATAGGACAAATCTGGAGCATATTTCCAGGTTAGTTTGTGATCATTTTCGTTGATTTGATTAGATATAAGTTTAGTTAGATTTATAGGTAGAATTAGTATATTAGTGTTTAGTTTAGTTAGTTTTTTGTTTTATTTCTTGTTTATAAAATTATAAAATAAAATAAAAAATATCTTTTACTATCTTAGGGCAGATTGCAAATGATTTTTTCAGGTTTTACTTAAATCTGTAAATCATAAACATTGTACATTTTGTAAATAGGTTATATTTCAGATAGTAGTTAATAGTATATATATATATATGATAGTTAGTATTAGTTTGTTTTATTTATTGTTAGTTAGTTTAGTTTGTTTTATTTAATTTTAGTTAGATTAGTTAGTTTAGATTAGTTTTCTTTTTTGTTTTCTTAGGAACTTATATCGGCTAACGGGGCTGCTAAACCTGTCAGGGTGGTTCATCCCAAACAACTTGGGTTATTAGACAACCTCGGACCGGTTCCACTCTCTCAGTTGACGAACGGTAAATTTTTCCCATCAACACAACTTCATGCACATCGCAGAACAAACCCTAAGGATAAATCGACACAGTAAGAATGACAAAATACACATCGAATTTAGCATCACAAGTTAGATCTAGCACATTCAACATAAACAAAGCACTGCACATTCATAGATATATCTATCATACATAACAATCAATGCACTAAGAAGATCTACAACATAAACATCATAACACAAATAAAACCATCAACATATGATATACGTGGTTCACCCTAGTGTGGGGCTACATCCACCAACTGCTTATTCTTCTTTATTAGGCTTCAATCTATTACACTCATCTGCTCATGTGCACTAAGCCACGTAGCCGGGCCTCACACTGGACAGGTGATCTGTGCACTAAGCACCAGATCCACCTTCCCAAAATCAGGTTAGGGAATAGATCTAACTCCTCTATTAAGAGCAAAGCCTTACATACATAGTTTGTTGCACTAAGCAACTCAAAAATACTTGCACTTATCCTTGCAAGCTATCGACTTGTTTCTACTACTCATCCTTACAATATTATTCTTATTTATACTTTTGTATTTACAAAAAGGCCTAATAATGGGTAAACCCATGGGCCAACATCCCATAACCCATTACAAAACCCTAAGAATCCCATGTTGGGTCAACAAAGTCCACAAAACAAGTGAGATCCACAATCTCAGCTCCACCCAGGCACTCCTTCCTTGATCATTGCGTCGAAGCTCCAAAAGTGGTTAAACCTGACAAATGTTCCCTCAAAACTTGGTTGAGGGCCAACATGCCCCCAACACTCACCTATGACTCAATCCGAGTCACTCAAATCTGGGCAACATTGTTTCAAATGCCTTGATCTTAGCTCAAGTGACATTGACTTGTTACTTCACATGAGCTTCTTTCTCAGCGAAATCCTGGATCATTTTCTACGTAACAGGCCCTTCCAGACGTTGTTCCACTATCACAACCACTTGGTCCAGTTGCAAACCTTGTCCTTCTATCTCTTCAAACATTGCACAGGCTTCCTCCTACATCGGTTGTAGCCTCTATGTGACTTCCATTACTTTGCCTTGGATGGCAGTAATATGTTGTTGGGCCACACATTGTTCTTTTGATCTCTTCATTCTCTCGACCGAAATCAGTGACTTCATCTATGCTTAAACTATCAGTGCCTTTTGTTGCACCTCCTATAGCTATGCTTCTAGCTTCCTAAGCTTTGGATCTTCTGTGAGGCCTTCATAAGTTTGTGCACTTCTGTTGCTCAGCTTCTTGCATTATGAGGCAAGGGATCTGATCCTTTCCACTACGCTCTTACAACTTCCTCCCTCTGGTCATGCACTTCCTGCAGAGTGATTGGTACTTCTTGAAGCTCAAACATTGTTACCCTTGCTTGAAACTGTTGGATGGCCTCAACAAGCTTCATCACTTCAACCTTGAATGCCTCATGTTCCTCCTGTTCCAAGCGAGACACAGAGAAAAGTGCTCTTCTCACCACTTCTTTGATTACAGGTTGCTTCATGAGAAGCTAGTCCTTTTCCCTCTATATCTTTGCTTTTTCTTCCTCGATCATTGCCCATAACTCATATTTCTCATTTTTGTAAGAGGTTAAACAGTACCGCACAACTCATAATTTCTCCAAGTTCTCTTCTTTTTCTTGTTTCAAGGATTTTGTAGCCTTCTCCTTCTCTTCCTGGACTCGCTGAAGTTGAGCCTCTATTGCATCTGCATGTCTTTGAAGTTGGGCTAGCTCATCCCCCAATTCTGCAGTCTCTGATGAGGAAGGCACAGTATGTACTGTGTGGCTCAATTGAAGGGCTCATTGTATTTCCTTCAGTTCCTTTTCAAATCTTACATACAACTCCTCTTTCTTTGAACCATATCTCTGCAAGATATCTTCAGACGCGTCCTCCATCGCTCTGTGGACTAGATCAATATCATCCTCTGTGAGCATAGCCTCTAGCTAGGGATTACTGGTGCGAGTCTTCTTTCTTGTTGAAGGTTTATGCAGAGAAACCATTCTCTTCTTCAATGTTTTTTTCTCAGTAGGGAGGTCCTTCGGCAGTGTAGCTTTACCTTCTCCTTTCTTTTCTCCTTCTTCCCCTTCTACTTATTGATTTAGTTAGTATCATCCTCCTCCTACAGGTGAGCTAGGTCTACTTCTTTCCAATGCATTGTTCTCCTCATCAGTCTCTATGTTTCGAACTTCATCCTTTTTCTTTTTATTCTTTGCACTTGTTTGTCCTACATGCTTGAATCAGGTGAGCAAGGGGCTTCCTATGATGTCACAGTCAGAGAGTTATGCATCATAAACTGGTACAAGGAACTCTATTGAACACTCCTTTGTGATCTGCTCCATGTCTTCGTCTGCAACTTATAATAGTACTGTAACTCTCCCTTTCTCTCATCCTTGTGCATAGTGATATAAATAAAATGAGGGTCTATGTGGAGCTTATATACTGGTATGTACTCGTTCAAGGTGTGCGGTATCATGCATAGGAACGAATCAATGGAAACCTTTAGTTGTTGATAGTAGGTAGGGAACACTGCGTTCAACTGCCATGGCTTCGACATGTCATTCATATACCATAAGTTTGAGAACCTCGTGGCCAATAGCTTCGACGATTCAATCTACAAAAAATATTCTCCCTCAGGCATTTTCCAAGCGACAAATGCAATCAACACAAGTAGCCAGCTGAAGTGGAACTCATACCCCTGATCCTATGCTTCATGAAAATATTTCTCAAGCTCATTGATGAGGTAGCTTGTTGTTGGGATCTAAAGATGTCTTAAAATATAACCTCTATGCATCATCCAAAGCTAGGTGTTGGCGCAAGCATTTTACTTGTCACCTACATACATTCTTACCTTCTGTTTTCAATACCCATCCTCCATAGATGCAACCCCTACAAAGGGACAACAATCTTAACAAAAGGAAAAACAATCATGACAAGGGAATGTCAATCATTATATTGGGTCGAACTAATGTTGTATTAATTGAGTTGTAGTACATTCCCAACTATCTAATTTGTCAACTCGGGGTTCGTAAACTGACGAAGCACAGGCAAAGTATATGCAAGATTGAAGAGAGACTAATATAATCAAATGTTTAAGCTATGACTGAAATTGAATCATTAATCTAACACACGACTAAAATTGAATCATTAATCTAACACACGACTTGGAATTGAATTAATCTAGTTGTGTAAATGAAATTAATCTAGGAATGGGAAATTACATGAAGGAAATTAATCTAGAAATGGAGAACTACATGAAGGAAGAACAGATACAACAAGTGTAGAGTTGAATGGCATAACAACATATGAGAGCTCTCACCAATGAAGCAATCTTACATTCAATAATCAAATAAATCTTCATAAAAGAATAATGAAAGCATGAAAACCAAAACCATGAATCAAAGCTAAGAATCCCTTTCTCTTTTGAATCCTAATGACTACCATTAATGACTACTCTACTTCTAATTACATCCTAATTGAATTCTCATAAAGAGAGAGCACTCTCTTTTATACATGAGAGACTTGAAGATAATATAACCATCTCATTATTATAGATCCACTTTTCTCTCAACCTATTTCCCATTATTAAAAAATATAATCCCTTCAAATCCTCACATATCTCTCATATATCTTGGATAAGATATTCCAACCAAATATCCATGATTTTCTCCTTTGAATGGGATTGAATTATCTCCTCAAATCTTGAAATGGTGGAGGAAATATTCGAGAAGTCCTTTTGAATTAATCCTTCTCATATTCCTACACATTACAAAGCTGACACATATTTGAGATATATATGAAAACATGTTGATTTTCTAACATTTAATCACAAATTCCCTTTTAATACTAAAATGAATAAAGTGGAGAACAATAAGGTGAAACCCAAGTATATTTATGGAAATGATATCATGAAAGGTTAATGGGGTGATGAAATGTGAAGAATGATGAAGGGAAAGGTGGATGAAAATAGGACACTTCTGAGCCCCAACACTTGCCCAATTCATTTGCATTCCCTCGGTGAATTTTTCTACGAAGTCCACCACGAACCCGGTGACTTGCATGGGACGATTCTTTCTTACAAGATTGCCAGCTATGAGCTGGAAAGTGAGGTGCACTATGCCATCCTGGATAGAGGATACCTTGTAGCCTTGATTTCCCTTCTCAACTTCTCCATATGCCTCCTTGATGCATTGTGCCAGGGAGTGATCAAAGGTCTTCCCTGGGTAGAACTTTTGAGGGTCAGGTCCCTGCATGATCAATCGCATGATCAAGTGGATCAGCGTTAGATCCACAATAATCCTCCTATTGAGCCACAGGTATCCACCATGATAGAATGACAAGAGGAGTTTAACGCAAGCGTTAACCTCTTGATTTCAGCCAAAATAAGGAATCTTCATCACGTTCAGTATCATGGACTATGTGAGCTCCTTAATCCAAGGCTAGGAGACCATGTGAGGCTTATTCCTAGTCATCTTCATCAAATATCTATCGGGTGTGAGCATCGCGTAGTTCTTTCTATATCCTAGGTTGAAATCATTGTTCTTCAGGGATGGGACCTATCCCAACTGGCTTCCAACTATGTGTATCCCCTTCGAAATGTACGCGGTGGTCAATGTGTACTCGAAGTCCCGTGGGATGCTTTCACAGTTCACCGCACCAGCCAAAGGTGGTATATAATCCAGTAAGACCAATGGGATATGCTTCGCATTAGCCAAATCATCATGATGCTTACCTCGCTTATCAGTCACAGGGTTAGCATGGCTAGAGTGTCATGTAGTTGATGTGGAAGCCTCCAATCCCTTGTTCGATGATGCATGTATTCCTTCAGACATAGATTTATCAGCCATAAACGTCTTCAGAACCTCTTTGACAAACTTCTCTAGTTCATTACGCTCGACCAAAATTATCACTGTTAACAAATAGGTCAGGATAGGTGAATGGTAGTGGGGTAGACAAATAGACAGTGATGTGTGATAACATGGCTTCGACACACAATCACTTCTCATCTTGTCTCAGATAATCATGGGTATAAAAATGTGGTCTCGACGTAGTGTCTGATGGGTTAAATAAGCGAGCATCATAACGAATTCTTCCAATGGGCAGGAATGCTTCCATGAATGTGAATACGTCCATTTTGGCATGGTCTCAACGTTCAACGGTGTTCTATCCACCCATAAATGTGTTTCCTAGCCATTATGGGGCATCTCTCTAATGATTGGGGCACCTCCAATGGTCATATAGCTTCGTCGAGGCAAAGTCCCATTTTGCGTGATTCTGTTGTTCTAGTGAGGTTCAGAGCCTACAAGCTTGACTCCTATGAAGTCTTCTCTGTAACTTCCTGTAGATTTTCTAAATTGGATTTCTTCTTACTGAGATTCCTTGCCTTCTTTCCTATGATCTTAGTCTCTCTAACTATTTTTGGGTTTCTCTTTCCATTCTTATTCTTATCTTCTCCTAGCATAGTAGATTTGCACTGCCGATGTGCTCTCAAAGGGTTCAAAGGAAATACCTCTTTTCTTATCAACTCCAGGGTGGGTATTCTTCTCTCTTTCATGGATAGGTCCTTCAAACCTTCTTGCATTCTTTCAACCACAATAGCTAATTCTCTTTCCTTCTATTTCTTCGAATCAACTTCTCGTTCTTCTATCAGTTGATCTATTTTCCGAGCTATGAAATCCCTTAGTTATTTCTTTTTCTTTTATGTAGCTTCTTCCTCTGCTTTCCTTCTGATATGATCCTTCTCAATCCAATTCTTTCCTAAAAAAAGTGGGAACGGGGCATTTTCTCAACAAACCTAATAACTCCAAATTCTGCTTCTGTCGATGTTCCATGGTTGATAACATGTATGTTAGTAACTTTTCCACATAGGGTTATCATCTTTCCCTTGAATAATCCTATTCTTCCCAATAAAGGTAATAGAGTAGGCTTTCCCAAAATTTCTCAAGTGCTTTCTGTCATAGTATTCACTTTTGTTTCCTCATCCAAGACACAGTCTATGTCAAAGTCTCCTATTCTTGTACTTATGTGCTGCTTTTCCTTCAAGATATCTAGTAAAATGAAATCTTTGTGATCATTCATTGCTTCTTTTAACTGTACTAATGTAGTTTGAACTTCCTTTGATCCTTCTAACATGCTCTTATTCTCTTGACTCATGTTCATTTGTTCAACTTTAGCAATCATCCTTGGGAAATCCTCAACTTCATGACCAACAATTTTACAACAAAGACAAATAGGACCTGCACTAGGGAATTCCTTAGCAAAATGTCCCGGTATTCTATAGTTATAACATAGTGTCACAGCTCTATTCCTCTTGTATGTTCCCCAACCTCTCCTGTATTGCACACTAGGATCATAGTGATGGACTTGTAATCTTCAAAAATTATTTCTAGGTTCCTGCATCCAATTATTAGTCCAAAAATTCTTTCAATGCATAGGAATAATATATCTTTCTCTATTTCTATCAAATTTATTCAGATCATTTATTTTTCCTAACTGTACCCTAGATTTCAGACTAGGACAAAATCTATCAAACATACCTATATTCATTCTTTCGAAACAAAAATTTCCACTTATCTTACTCTTATCAAAGTACAAATATTTACTTCTTTCAATATCTTACCTCTTTTCTTTAGATCGGGTTTATTTCTTAGAACAGAGCTTCACAAGTCAAGTAGAGTACCGCACACTACAAAAACAGACCTACGCACATAGCTTCTCTTTTCTTTCAGTTCCCAGCAATCACAATTTCAAGTCCCGACAATAGAACCATTTGTTGGCATAGGGGCAGACCTAGGGTTCAACGCTTCAACAATGCACCAACAAAACCCTAACTACCGACCCTTTCAGCAACACCTGCGAAGCAAGTGAAGTCTTACTCGAGGTAGAGGCAGGGGGGTTACATTACTAAAGTGTCTGTAACCAAGCTGGGACACAGATCTATGATTACAATTACTTTGAAGAGTACTTAAGAACAACATGCATTAGTTATCAACTTCATTCACATCATAGAGCAAACCCTAAGTATAAATTGGCATAGTAATAATGACAAAATACACATCGCATTTAGCATCACAAGTTAGATCTATAACATTCAACATAAAAAAATCAATGATCATTCATAGATCTATCTATCATACATAACAATCAATGCACTAAGCATATCTATAGCATAAAAATCATAACACAAATCAAACCATCAACACATGATATACATGGTTCACCCCAGTATGGGGCTACATCTACCAAATGATGCTTCTTTTTTATTAGTCTTCAATCTCTTACATTCATCTGCTCCTGTGCACTAAGCCACAGAGCCAAGCCTCGTACTAAACAGGTGATCTGTGCACTAAGCACCATATGCACCTTCCCAAAATTAGTTCAAGGCACAAAGACAACTCCTCTATTAAGAACATGGCCTTACATACAAAATTTGTTGCACTAAGAAACTCAAAACTACTTGCACTTAGCCTTGCAAGATATCAACTTGCTTCTACTACTCATCCTTACAATCTTATTATTATTTATACTTTTATATTTACAGAAATGCATAATCATGGGTAAACCCATGGGTCGACATCCCATAACCTATTACAAAACACTAAGAACCCCATTTTGGGTCCACAAAGTCCACAAAACAAGTGAGATCCACGATCTCATCTCCGCCTGGGCACTCCTTCCTTGATCACTGGGTCGAAGTTCCAAAATTGGTCAACCATGACCAATGTTCCCTCAAAACTTGGTCGAGGGCCAACAGGCAGGAAGTTTTGATGGTAGAGGAAGTACTAACATACCATCCTTCTATTTGGGTGATTTATTGGTATCTTATTTAACTAAAAAGTAGTATTCGGTATTATTATCCATGACAAAATAAAAATACATTGCGAAATCAACATGTTGTAATCAGGTCATTTGGATGAAGCAAACCATGAAAGATATACAAGTGAAGTATCCTAAGCCCATTTCAATATTTTTTGACAACACAAGTGCTATCAATATATCCAAGAATACAATGATGCATTCCAAGAAAAAACATATTTCGATCAAGTTTCACTTTCTAGGGGAACAGGTTATAGAAAATAATATCAAGGTAGAGTATATTGGGACAAAGGAATAGATTTCAAAAATATTCACTAAAAATATCTCAAGAGAGACATTTGAGTATCTTAGACAAAAACTTGGAATAGTTTCTTCTCCACAATGATCTACATGTTTTTTCGCTCAGAATACAAGGGAAGAAAAATCATATGTGAAAATAAGTTAAAGTAATATTAATATGAATATTTTTTTTTATGTCAATAGTTTACTTCACTGGGAAGCACCAATGGACAAAAGAACTAGAAGGGAGAAAGTCCAGAAGAAGTTTTTCATCATGAGTTACCCTTTATCATTGATGTCAAAGGGGGATAAATAACATAAGCATGCATATAGGAGGAGTATTGGTCACAGGGGGAGCATGAGTGTTTCCATCATTTCCAAAAGGGGATATTGTTGGAAAATTGATTGTCGTCTATGTCAACATCAGAGGAAGTATAGAAGTATATAGAAGTATTGGGTATAATTGAAAAAGTATCCAAACTAGTCCCCTTATGGTATCACTTTAAGCATTTCCCTCATGGGAATACACTTTGAAGAAGTGTAGAAGAAACCCATAAGTGTGGTCATGAGGCCCAAAGTTCACATAGAAAAATGAGGTTGAAGAACACCTCAAATGTATACAAAAGACTCATATATCGATAGTCTTCATCATGTCATTTCCAAATATAGGTGGAATGTTATGTAGTTCCTCACGATTATGGATATATTCCCTCATAAATTTGGAAGCATTGAAGAATGGTTAAGAAGATGCTAAACAATTACAAGTCTTTAGTCAAATGGTAAAGTGGTTGTAACAAGAAAGTTAAAGAAGACCTAATTTAAGGAAAGAGGTTACTTAGAAAAAGAATTGATACACCTAAAGAATTCACTAAAAGGAATATTCACAGACAAGTTCATTTGAATATCTTCTATGTGAGAAAGTGATATTTTGGCGAGTTTGTGACCACGAAATCTGAGGCAGTGAAAGAGTGAGAAGTGTTGGAGTTTCGTGATTGTAGAGAAGAGTGGGTTTTTCTGAGAAAACCCTAGTTTGGTTTATCACCATGGATTAGACAACTAGTGTCCCACAAGGCACCCCCACGGGTTGTCTAGGGCTCGTCACGGGATGCCCCACTAGACAATAGGTCTTATTCCATGAGGCTAATATACATATGGTAAGGGATGGTTGTATTAGTTTGCAACATGGTTTGATGGTACAACAAGGTTTGATGGTACAAAAAAATTATTAAATTATGAGGTGGTATGTATCACATGTTTCTTCATGATTAAAGGTATGTCATTTATTTGTTTTTTTGAGGCTTGTATCATGGATGGTATAGCACATGATTAAGGCATGTCTTGGAGGCCCTTTTCGGTATATGGTTGCATGTGGGTGAGATCCATGTTTTGGTGTTATTTATATATGCTTGTGACATATCCTTGGTACTTAGTTCATGGATGTTATGGTTATTTTTTAGAGGCACATCTTTGTGATATTTGTATATATACTTGGTATATCATATTAACGGTTATGGTGCATACGTGAGGCACATTGTTGAGACATTGGAACATCTTGGATACTTGGTATATGGTATGGTACAGGTTCTAGTACATGGTCGATGTACATGGTATGGTGATGGGTTTGGTATCCATGTGAGTGGATATAGTTATTTTTGGTTGATCAGTGGCAGTGACAGTGACATAAGAAGTGATAGTTGTAGTGACAGTGACCATGGAAGTAATAGTGACAGTGACAAATTGATGTATCAGTGACAATGAAATTAACAGGTTGATTAGTGGTAGTGATAGTGAGTATACATTTATATTTCATGGAGGAAGGATGAGGTGGGGAAAGGGCATCATATGATCCTTCCAGTTGGTTCCATAGAACTCTCTGAGTTAGTGCCTATAAATCAAGGGGTCATAGCCTCCTTCTTCTTGGTGTTGGAGAACTCAGGGAGTTGGTGCTTCCTTTAGTTTGGTTCCTGTAAATCAAGGGGTTGGTGCCTTCTTCCAGTTGGTGCTAGAGAATTTGGAAGTTGGGGCTTCCTATGAATGTAATCTTTTATATATAAGAAAACATTCCATGGTTTTCTCCCATTTGTGTTTCCACATAAATTTTGGTGTATTGTGTATATGTGGTTATTTTTTATACTCTTGTGATTGATACTTGTCATGATATATTGATGATATATTGTTGATAAATTTAGTGATTACATGTTCTTATTAAAAGTGGTAAACGATTTCATAATATTGATTCAATTCCCCTTGCAGTATTTCAACACCTAGTGGACCTTATAAAATGCATCATTTTACATTAAATAACTACCTACTACTATCAAAATAATCTTAATCAAAGGGGATGGTAACATACAAAAATTAACTAACTCCTAGGTATTCTAAAGTAGGGAGGTTTGGGTTGGAACCTAACATTATTCCTCACCAAATGAAAATAAGTTGAGAGAAAGACCCACTAGTTATCAATGAGTGATTTAAATCATTTTTGAAGGTAATATGTTTCACCAATAATGAAAATGAAATCCAAGGTACAACATGAATCCCACTAGTGTGAATATATGCCTTGTTGTCTAACATAGAAGGAATCACATAGTGAATGGAAATTAATGAAATTCATTTTTTTAGAGAAAATAAGTTGACCAAGGATAAAATTAAGTTCCAAGGTCATGTTGATATATAGGTATATCCCCTAAAACATGTTTATAAATGTAATCCTACTAGTGAGGAGGAAATGATGAATCTTTCCGCACTATCACAACATAATAAGATCATTGGATGTGGATGTAAATCAAGATTTGAATTGACTCAAATTATGGTGGACACATGTTATCCACTTGAAACTTACCTTGAAAACATTAGTGCATAAATGACTTGGAAAGAGATTAATTTCAAAAGAAATACAATGATATAAACACTTATCATAGGAAGAATTAAGGAATAAATCCATAAATACTCGAAGAGTAACCAACTAGTATGACCTCAACAATGGACTCAAAAGCATGGTATAAATCACAAGGAACTATTAATTTCCAACTAAAGAGATAAAATACTCAAAAAGGTGCTTTGTTCAAGGGAATCACAAACAACTACATTAACTCAATAAAACTGACATAAAGATATTAATTCTTTCCCCCCTTTTTATTTTTATAATATTGTTCTTTGGTGTCTTTTTCATATTATGAAAATTGGCTAAAAATTAATAACAAAATGTGATAATATAGTGAAGGGGGAAACTATAGCAATGCCAGAAACTTAGTCCCAAGTGTATAACACACAAATATGTAGGAAAAGAAAAAAATGTTTCCACATAGGTTAGGTTCACTCATAAGTGTGTCCCCTTTAGGGTTATTGATTATGTAGCTAGTGATCGACCACAAGTAGAACTAGGTAGACGAGTTTGCTCTCCAATTGATAGAATAAGATGATAATAAATCGACCTAGTTTCTATCACAATTTCAAAAGGATCATTGTTCATCAAACTAGAATACACATTCTATAACTTAATACATGAGGTATTCTCGTAAAAGAAAATCTATAATCCTTTTTCTCTTAAAAGTATCCCATCATGATGCAAGAATGAATCTTTGCATCTACCTTATTTCTACAATCATTTGAAATGTTCACCCATGCAATATATCCAAATGTTCTAAGGTGTTTGAATAAGGGTTTTATTTAACTCAATTTCTTAATAGGGGTCATATCAAAAACAAGTCTAGTTAGATTAAGGTTTTGTATATAGTAAATAAATTTTACCAAGAAGTGAATCAGTAGAAATTTGGTCTGAAGGAAACATCATGCCATTTTGACGAAAGTTTGGTTTTTTATTTCTACAACTTCATTATATTGAGGTGTGTGAGGTGCATATCCCTACTAAGAGATATCATTCTTGGATAGATAGTCTTCAAATAGAGTTCCCACATATTTTCCACCACTATTGATCTTAAATATTTTACAAGTTCATTGCATTGATTATATTCCAATGCCATAAATTATTTGAACTTTTTTTTATTCAGATTGGATCATTATGTGATTTTTCATCTATATTCATACTTTATAGGTGGAAAAATTGGAGGAATTGGATTATAGGGGCCATTTTATTGGTAGATCCAAGTTTGGAGATTTGGGATCTCTAACCTTCCAAATTCATTTTTAAACATTGAGTGACATTTTTTGGGGTCAAAATTTTATGAGCATAGATCGCAACTTCTTCACATTTATTCCTTTCCAACAATGAAAAAATCAGATTAATCAAAGATCGTATGTGAAAGGTATTCCTCCTGCAATTTGAACTGCCTCCTTGACCACCATGGTACATGTGAATGCCACATTAACCCCCATTACTCACACATGTGGGGATAGGAATGTGTGGAATTTCAAGAATATTCTAGAAGTTCCAAAATATTATCACTAATTGAGGGTTGAGGATGCAAAAACACTAACCC
Source organism: Picea engelmannii (assembly GCA_009831015.1). NCBI lineage: Eukaryota > Viridiplantae > Streptophyta > Pinopsida > Pinales > Pinaceae > Picea > Picea engelmannii. The sequence continues at coordinate 568,639 of ML777486.1, read as the reverse complement.
TAGATGGCTATCGGGCAATGTTAAAATATTGGATCGCTATGAATAGAGGGGGCTCCATTATTTTAACATTGTAGGAGTGAGATTTGAGATCATAACAAAGGAGGAAGTATATTATATAGTAGTTTTTCATTCCACAGTGTCAAGGAAATTGCATAGTGAGTGCCCCTTTCTTTGTATTTTCATTTTCATAACCGAAGAAAAGAAAAAAGAGCATAGGCCTCACCTTCTAGATGGGTTTTCTCCCATAATGGGTTTCCCAAGATACATCTTGTGTTCATCTCCATAGATGGTGTTCTTTTTCTTGTTTTTTCATTTCAATTTCAGTTATTTCTTAAATTTAAGAACTAAGCTAGTAATAATTAATTTGGGATCTAAGGAAATAATTTTTATAATCTAATACTTCACAATAGTACAAGATATATTTGGATAAATCATTCGAGTGGAAAATTCATGGTATTTTATTCATCATATTGGCACCATAGAAATTTTCTTTGGGGCATTTGTGGAAAGTTACAAGATCAAGGAATTGTCTTAAGAAGGAATATGTAGAACCCTATGCATGGAAGATGAATCTATTTATAACAATCATGAGGATGCAGTGGAAGAGATATTTTTTAGGATAGAAGATAAATTTGTTTATATCTCTCACAACATATCCCTCCTCATAGTGGCTCTAGAAAACAAGTTCATACCTTTTTGATAGGTTAGTGGCTCTAACTGATAAGATGTATTTGATCAGAAATTGGGTGATAGTGAAGACCCCGAAAAAGTGTTGATTTTTTCAAAAAGTTAGGTTAAGTATGAAGTTCATTCCATTTTATCATTTATCCATAACCATAAATGTTTCATCAACCAAAATCACAAGAAGAAGCACCATGCAAAAGAACACAAGATGTATCTTGGGAAACCCTTCTCAACAAGGGAAGAAAACCTAGCCATATCCTTTTCTATATTCTTCAAGAGAAATACCTTTACCACCAAGATAAACCCTATTACACAAGAGGGTGCTTCAAACCCTAGAATTCTAGCACCCAAGAGAGGTGTGCACTTTTCCCAAAGAAGTTTACTTGCTGAAATTTCCAAACTCACAAGAAGGATATGATTCCACAACAAGGAATATTCCTTTACTTATATTAGACTTTTCCTATCAACATAAGTGTTTATTGGCTCAATAGAGCTGACCTCTCTAAGTCATATTATAATTATTATATTTATTATGATAATTAATATTAACCAGATTAATTATCTTTTACAATTATTAATAATAATATTAAGGTGGGGCTGACCTGTGCCCTTTACATAGGAATTAGGGTTATAGGCAGGTCTGATTCTTCAATAATATATAACAAAGGATATGATACACCCACTAGTGCTCATCCATTAGGGGTACATCCATAGGGATGGCATATATCTAGTTCACTGCATTACTCAGAAGAACCGGATCTTCACACGTTCACCTGTGCTCATGCACATGCACACCCACTTTATAGATCTTCTTTCCCACTACCTCACATGGGAAAATCATCTAGAGTCTTCTCATCAACTCTACTGCTCAGAGGAGGCTAATACATCATCTTCATTTATGTTCACATGATGATTCACCCAACACTTTGGGATTTCACACATTCACCTTATGCTCAACCACATGCACATCTAACTAAATAGATCACCTTTCCCACAGGATAACCATCTAGAGTTTTTCTGAACTCTTTGAATGGAGGAGGTCATCTCTACATTCCTAGATTTGTCTTAGGCAGGAAACATGTACCCTTATTAGGGGATTTCTATCAGGTTTGTAAGCTAAGAGAAAGGCTCACATAACTGCAATGATCCACATCTCATAGGTTTGTAAGATGGAGAATGTCTTGCATAGTTGCATTCATCAACACTCCCTCTCAGCTAGGGAGGAATTCTTCATCATGTCGGGTCTCACATGGATGTACTCTGGAATTTGTTTTTGTCTAGAGTCATTAGTACTCCCTCTCAACTAGGAAGGAATGTTTCACCAAGTTAGTCTGGTGAATATGTCTGTAATCTTCTCATATGTAGGAAGGTACTGCATGTGTACAATTTTACTCTACATCATATCTCTGATATAAGGACATTTCATCTCATCATGTTTCGATCCATCATGAAACATTGGGCTCTCAAGGGGATTTACACACGGCTCTTTGATTATCATCATAGTATTCATCTCATGGTTAAGTAAATATGTCAGAAGCTTGTGAAACCATATTGCTTCGCACACTCGATGTTATATACTCTGCCTCTATGTTGCTCAAGGCCATAGAGTTTTGTTTCCTACTGCATTAGGAAACCATGGAAAACATCATGGTAGAACAACAACCAGATGTGCTCTTCCTTTCCACTGTACTTTATTCTCAATCTGAATTGGCATATTCTGAAAGCTCAAGTTCACACTGGAGGCATATCTCAGGCCATATCCAACTTTTCCTGGTATATATCTCAATACATGTTTTGTTGTTGTCTAGTGAGTCTTTCTTGGTTGATTCATGAAATGACTAACCACACTCATTGCATGGAATGAATTAGGTATGGTGTTAACCAGATACATCAGTGATCCAATCAGTTATGGATCAATCTCATCTGAATAATCATCACTCATTTTCTTCAAATCCATTACCATTGGAGTGGCCATGGATTTGCATTTTGTTATACTGAACTTCTTTAATATTTTTACTGTATATTTTCCTTGACTCTGGAAAATCTCATCGGTCCTATGTCATACTTATTGTCCCAAGAAGTAGTGCATCATAATAAGATTCTTCATCTCAAATTCAAAAGTCAAGGATTACTTGTATCCAACAACAAGGATTTATGAATAAGTTATCAAAATTAGGCTCTTGTTATCAACACTATAATGATATAGGTTTGGATCAACAACACCTTTGTTGAAATCCAAAATCATCAAGAATTTATCTATTTGATCTAGTTTCCATCTCATGGATGGTAGTACAGATGGAAGTGTATCAGGTTTACTAGATCAAGTTTCTCATCATAGAAAACTCCCTCTGTTTGTGAGAAATTTTTGGCTATAGATCTCGTTTTTTATTTCTTGACACTTCCATCAGCTGCATGCTTGACCTTATAGATCCACTTGGAAGTTACCATAGACTTCCCTTCTAGTCCCTTAATAATATCTTATGAATCATTCTTTAAGATATACTGATATTATTCTATTATGGAATCTTTCCATACTTGTTCTCCTATTTCTTCTCTAAGACAAGGAGGCTCAACATCAATGAAATGGTTCATGACTAAAGGATAGCTTGAAACTATCCTTTTCTTTCTTAGGATGTGACTTGAGAGGCTTATATGTTTCTTTTCCTCTTTTTAGAGTGAGTCCAGGTAGGCCTTTTATTCCCTACTACAATATATCTGAATATGTCAACTTGAACAAGGTATGTCTCTCTCTAAACTACTAAAGGGGGAGAAGGTATTTGTCTTACTGACAATCTCCATTTGAGATTCTCTGGATCTTTGAAAGGCTATATCTTATTCAAGGACAACATTTCTACTTGTTCTTATATAATGAACAAATTAAATATGGTTTGGAATACTGTACCATGGATAATGGTCCAAGTCTTTGAGAGCTCGTGTACTAGGAATAATATCCTTGATTTATTTGAAAAATGAAATCAACTGTAAAATTAGAGATCAATTGATTTACCTAGTTTGTAGTCATGTCTTATTAGAGGAAGTACTTTTCCTCTCTCTTCTCTTCACTCTTTTGAGGTGTATCTGGATCAATGTCATCGGTGGAATCATATTGTCTTCCCTTCTTCCTCGTTGGACAGTTTCTTGCAAGGTGTCCATACTTGTCACATCTCAAGCACTGAATTTCTGAAACATCTCTTATTTGATAACCTGGATTGGATGAAGACTTTTCAGCTTTAAATGTTTTCCTCAAATTTATTTTGAATTTTCCTCCCTTCTTTGTATGAAGTGCAAGAGCATGATTTTCTTCTGAGGAATCTTCCACTCCTCTATTTCTAAGTCTAAGTTCTTCTTGAGTGAAACCTGTCCATAGATGATCAAAGGTTGGTAAAGATTCTTTTCCATTGATACTCTGAATGAAAGTCTCCCATGATTTTGGAAGATTCTGGAGAGTGGTTAAGACAAGCTCTCTATTAGACATGATTTCCCCAATGGCCTATAGCTATTCTTTAATCTTTGATAACTTCATAAAGAAGAGTGCAACTGTGTCACCCTTCGCCATCTTGGTACTTTGAAGTTGGCTCTTTAAGGTAAGAGATCTGAGAGTGTTTTCACTTTCAAAGATTAATTTTAAGCATTCATACATATCATAGGTTGTCTTCAGATTGGAAATACGGGGAAGGAGGTGATCTTTTATTGAGTAGATGATTAATTTTCTTGATTTGAAATCTTCTTCTTTTCTTATCTTCTTCTCTATATCTGTAGTTATGGTTGGTAGAGTTTTAGTTGTCACATCCAAGAGGTCATATTATTCAAGAGTGACTAGAAGCATTGATTTCCAGGAGCTGAAGTTGCTTGCTCCATCAAGATTATCTTCTACTAATGCTATGCTCTTCATTTGATTGGTTTCTTCAATTTCTTGCTGATTGGATTTTGAAAACCTAATGATTAGGTTGAATTAGCAACCTTGGATTATATTGGACTTATGAATTCCAAAAATCACTTTGATAATGTCACAGAGATTCTTTCTGATTTAGGAGAACGTTTCTTCAGAAATCTAGAAATAATATTCTGCAGGAAATTTCAGCACCCTAGAAACCCTAGGGCCAAAAATAAAAATTTCTCAAAATTTCACTTTGAGAGCTTCTGGAGATGCACTGGAGGAGTTTGTACTATTGTATGCCAAAATTATCCCCAACATCCAAGTATTAAGGGTTGTATCACCATTGATGTAAGGGTCGTACATAATTTTATGGAAATCCTAGAAGGGTCGTACAGTTCTACAAAAGGTGAGTTGAGACTTGGTGGATGCTTGTGCAATGGGTTCTTTCAAGACATAAGATCTGATACCATGTTGGATTTTTCAATAAGTTAGTTTAAGCATGAAGTTCATTCCATTTTAGAATTTATCCATAACCATAAATGTTGCAGGAACCAAGATCACAATAAGAAGAACCATGCACAAGAACACAAGATGTATCTTGGGAACCCCTTCTCAACAAGGGAAGAAAACCCAGCCAAATACTTTGCTTTATTATTCAAGAGAAACAACTTCACCGCAAATATAAACATTATCACACAAGAGGGTTCTTCAAACCCTAGAACTCTAGCACCCAAGAGAGGTGTGCACTTTTCCCAAAGAAGTGTACTTGCTAAAATTTCCCAACTCATAAGAAGGATATGATTCCACAATGGGGAATATTACTTTACTTATATTAGACTTGTCCTATCAACATAACTGTCTATTGGCTCAATAGGGCTGACCTATCTAAGTCATATTATAATTATTATATTTATTATTATAATTAATATTAACCAGATTAATTATCTTTTACATTTATTACTAATCATATTAAGGTGGGGATGACCTATACCATTTACATAAAAATTAGGGTTACAGGTAGGTATGACTCTTAAAGAATATATAGAAAAGGATATGATACACCCACTAGTGCTCATCCACTTGGGGCAGATACATAGGGATGTCATATCTTTGTTTCACTGCATTACACAGAAGAACCAAATCTTCACACGTTCACATGTTCTCATCCACAGGAACATCCACTCTACAGATCTTCTTTCCCACTACCTCACATAGGAGAATCATCTAGATTCTTCTCGTTAACTCTTCTTCTTAGAGGAGGCTAACACATCATCTTCATTTTTGTTCACATGACGATGCACCCAACACTTTGGGATTTCACACATTCACCTTGTGCTCAACCACATGCATGTCTAACTCAACAGATCACCTTTCCCATTGGATAATCATTTGTAGTTCTTATCAAATCTCTGAATGGATGAGGTCATCTCTACGTTCCTATATCTTTCTTAGGAAGGAAACAAGTACCCTTATTAGAGTATTTCTCTCAGGTTTGTAAGCTGAGAGAAAGACTCACATAGTTGCAATGATCCACATCTCACAGGCTTGTAATCTGGAGAATGTCTCACATAGATGCATTCATCAAAAAAAAGGAGTCAAGAAAATATCCTGACAAAGAGAAACCACTTTCTATGTTTTGTTGAAACCTTCACAGAGAACCTAGCTAGTAGAAATTCACACAAAGCTTGCAAGAGAGAGAGAGAGAGAGAGAGAGAGAGAGAGAATAATGAGAGAAAGAATAATGAATTGTGTTTATTCAATGTAAAAATGGAAATAGTACACATGATATACTCTACATGGCTTAAGTAATGTTCCATATTAGTGATCTAAAGATATATGGACACTCACTGATAGAAACCAGAGTGAACTTCCACCTAGTCCTAATTAACTAGCCATGCAGTCATCAGGTAACTAGTAAAGAAAAGTGAAGTGGAGAGAATATCAAGCATTAACATGGGTAGTCCCTTCTTATTTATGATCCCAATGTATGTGAACCATCATTGGTGATGATTCCAATCTGAGCATGCAACACTTGGTGATAATATCGATATGTCCATCCATGACTCAACTTCACTAGTCTAATTGATGTACAACTGAATGGTGAATGAAGAGGAGTGACATCTTAATTTTAGGAGGGAATGTTTTCATATATGAATGGAAATCTCAAATTAGGATAGTAAACATAGGAAAAACAAGTACTAGGTGGGTGTGAGTATGAAATATCTCCAACTTTCCTCTTGAACAATACTAGGTTGTAAATGAAGATGGATCCCAACAAGAATCCATATTACGTACCCATTTTACAATCCATATAATTAGTGAACAGTCAAGAAAGAGGAAATAAGAAAAACATTATGGGAATCCCCCCGTCAAAGTACAATGTAAGAAAAATATAGTTCCTACACAGTTGTATCCTTCACTCCAAGATGATCATGAAAAAAGTGAAATTTATGCTCAGTGAATGTATTGGTGAAGATATCGGTAGTATTTTTAGAGGAAAAAAAATACTAAAAATAAATGATCTCATCATGAACCATCACTCTTATGTAATCCATATGAATCTCCATGTGCTTTTTTCACTATAATTGCACCGGGTCTTTGCAAAACTTTGGAATACTCTAATTGTAACACCAAATGACATTAAGATGATGCAACTCGATACCAAGCTCAATGAGGAAATTATATACAAATGTTTTTCTTAATGGTAATGTTGAATTCTCTTCTATACTTGGCCTTTTTCTAATGATAAAGTAATCATTGATTGTGTTTTTCTCGACCAATAGATGGGGCCAAATCGCAAACTAAAAGTATACTCTTAGGTGGACTTGCAATATGTGTTATTTCCAAACCAATTTGAGTTTGTAAATCCCATGAGATCCAATCTGAAAGCTATTGGATAGTGAATCCCATAACAATTGGTGCCTTGAACATAATTGAGGATGCCCTTAGAAATTTTCTAATGTATCTCATTCATATCATGCATGTACTTGGAAACTTCCCCTACTTTATATGAGATATCTATTCGGTGTGGATGAGATATAAGAGGATCCCCAATAGTTGTTGATACTAGGTGTTTTATAGTAATAGTGTATCCCCGCCATCCTCAAGACTTACCATAGATAAGAAGGGTGTGGCTCCAAAATTACAACCAATCATGTGGAATATAACCAATATATCCACGACATACTTATTCTAAGAAAAAATGATGCCTGAAGCATCCTAGTTGATCTGAAGATGAAGGAAAAAGTAAAGTGGGCCCAAGTCTTTCATAGAGAACTTATAATGAAAAATGTATTTAACTGTAACAATTGTTGAGGCCAAAGTACGTGTGATCAAGAGGTCATCTACATATAGAATTAATATCAATAAATAGTCATAAGTCGCCAACGTATATACATTTTTATATGATTTACATCCAACAAAATTATAAGAAAGTATACAAGAATCAATATTAGTGTAATATGTTCTAGGTACCTTCTTGAGGCCTGCTATGAAAAGAACTACAACCCTCCATTTTCCTTTGTTTGATCTTGCATAGCCTTTGGAAAATGGGGCCCCTCATCTTTTCATCCTAGGAGAATTTTTCTTTGGTCTCTCTCCAACATAAAATCCTGAAAGGAATAATGTTTTCCTTAGAAAATCATGTTTAAGTAGAAGCACTTGAAAACTTGGTGTTTGAGCTAAGAATTTGAAATAGTCCAAGTTAATATTAACTCTTGTGATGAGAATCAGAGGAGTTACTTCAAACTTCCCTGATCCACATCGGAGGAGTTCCTCATTTAATTTCCTATTTCACTCTTTTTCACACAAGTTAACAACAAGTCCTTCGATACAGATCAGAGGAGTTAGTTCTATATCCTTCAATATGTATCAGATGAGTTTCTCCCATCAGTTATGATAATTATCGAAATACTTGAGAACATGTACCCCGATGAACATCAGAGGACTTTCCTCTAAGTTTTCCAATGTTCATGGGAGAAATTTTCTTCAAAATCTCCGAACTCAACCACCCGACCTACCTAAATTTAATGCTAAAATGATTCTTAATCTATATAATTGGAAAAATAACTGGTTTTTTTTATTCAATCCAAGAGACGAAGTGAGAAAGTGTCCAAGTCGAGGAGCATGCTGATTCTTTCTGTTCGAACATGTGACCTATATGCACCATCCATGTAATGCCAAGATCTAAGTAAGGTCATATTCATGTTGTTTTTATTTTCTTAGGGTTAGGGTTAGGATTTAGTTTCTTCCTTCAAATCCTCTCCACATTGTTTCAATTAAACACCCCTCCTTTCCCATAATTCCTTCTGCATTTATGTAGCTACATGATCTGTGCACTTGGATTTGTCTTGATATTATGGTTACCCTGTATGTCAAAATATCAAGAGCCCTTTTGGTAGGATATCCACCAGAGCCTGAACTCAGACCCTTACCTAGTGTAGTGATACTTCAATAAACTCTCAGCCTTCTCTGAAATGCCTAGGTTTCTCACCATCGGGATTGTTACAACTAACTCCTTGGATCACATCGAAGGAGATCTTATTAACTCCTTCGATGTGATTGGAGGAATCATAGAAAAATTCTCCATACATATTGACCACTCAAAACCTTTAAAAGGAACTCTTTTTATAACATCATAGGAGTTATACTCAAATCCTATGATATTATTGGAGGAGTTACACTCAATGTTGTTGATTTCATGTGGATTTGGGAGCTCAAAGTTTAACTCTACCATCTCCGATCAGATTAGTTAGAACCAACTCCTCTGATACGATCAAAGGAGTTTTCCTTAACCTCTATTATTGGATCTTGTTCAACCAGTTCCCCACTTGTATCAGAGCACTTGGAATGAACTCCTTCGAATTGCATTGGAGGAGTTAATTTATGGACCTCCGATATTGCTTTTCAAAGTCTATTTTTTACCTGTATTCCCTGAGTTTCTACCAAGTTTCTTAAACATTCGTACCATTATCCTAACATCCTCAAAGGACAAATATGTATCTAATAATAGTCTCAATAAATATCGTATTTATATTCTTTTAGTTGCATTGAATGGTATGGTATATCCTATTATTCTCCCTAAACTTATCTTTTTGGCAAGTTATAACATGTCATCACAAAATAAAACTACGGGAAAGATATAAGGATCCAAATCCTTTAGAAATTACCACCAAGCAGGAGAGATAGAGATTATTGGGGCCACATATGATGATATGGCTAGACTTAGGGAAAAGGATGGAGAAACCTTGAAATGGGGAGAAGTTTACCACATGTTCAAAAAATCAAATTTATCCACTGAAGATGAATATCTAGATGAGCTTCAAGCATTCAAGAATATTAGAAAATCAAGGATCTCCAGGGTAGGAACAAATCCAACAATTTTCCCTTGCGCAGATTCCAACTCATGGACTTTGAAAAACACTTACATAAGCAGTAGATACATTTTTGAAATATTAAATGATCCCATAACTTCTTTTAGACCTGAGTTTTTAGCCAAATGTTATCACACTGAGGACAGAAGAAAAATATTTAATGGTAAACTCCTCAATGATTTTGCATACACACCAAAGGATTTGTTGCCCAAATTGTATAAGGAAGAAAAGTAGTTTAAATACAGAGCTAAAAGTAGGCACCCCATGAGTGCCTTAATATGACGCTACCAGTATTTCATAGCCATGTTGTGTAGGTTATATGGGGAACTCGATGCAACACAATTCCCCTTATCATACATGCATTTGATTTATTGTTTCACAAATGTGGGGACATCATTCAATTGGGTATAAATATTGTCTAAAGATATCATGCATGCTATCTCCACAATAAATCAATCCCAACCAGGAATGTTCCCTAGTTTCCATATGTCCTTGTTGTTGGGAAAAATACCCTATAGACTAGCAAACTAGGGTCAGACTTGCATGCAGATTTTTGACCGTAAAGAAATTACCTTTTAACCTACCACCCAAAAATTAAAACCCTCTTTCACAATACATACATGGAAAAGAACTACTAACCTTTTTACTGATGTTTGGTGTAGATACTCCGTTGCACTTTGCTCGCTTGCTTGCGCTGCTCCTTCCAAAGTTTAACCTGCAATCAAGACAAAACACTACGCATGAATGCTACTTTTCTACTTGAGGGTTAGAAATTAATCATAAATTACACAAAGCATAGATAAATCATGCATTGGGATGGGAAAAGTATTCTTTTATTATTTTCAAAATGAATCAACTTAGAATCAAAGTCGAGACCGGCCACCGCTCCTTGATCCTGATCCTGGGCTCCTCCTCTTCTTTTGTCCTCCAACTGCTTTGCGTTAATTCTCCTTAGGCTTGAGGAAAGGCTAAAGGGTTGGGACAAATGGATTTGGAAAATGGGCAGAGTTTCTTTGCTATAATTTTCCTCTTCCAAATAGTACCCCTACCCCTTCTTTTATAGGCTAGAAGGAGCTAGGGTTTTGGATGAACTCTCGTCCATGCATGGTCAGGAGTTTCATCTAACTGACCCATAGATTTTTGTCCCATTGACAACTTTCCTATTTTTGTGTTTTGTTAGGTAAATGCAGGCTGTAGTAGGCCTGCCAGCATTCACATGCGTGAAATAGTGGGTTAGGGAACGTGTACCTTTACCCAAGAGGATTTTTAAAGAGGTTGTTCAGAAGATGTTTTGGCAATGAAGGTATATGAGTTGGCCTGATGCCAGGTAAGCATGTGTGGTGCATTTTAGTGTTATAACATATGTCCCCTAATGTGTGAGGTCAAAAGAGAATCTGATGGCTGAAATACATTACCAATCTTTTACCAATCTGTACTGATACGCTGAACGAGTGATCCCAAGGATCAAGAATCAGGAGGTGCCATCTACAAAATAACAAATGTCTCATCAAGGCGGGCATACCCATGCTTGGGATAAAATAGAACCATGGCTACCAATAAAATAAATTGTAGATCCATGTCAAATAACTATGAAGAGTAGCCGTGAATAATACACAGCGGAGCTACATCTCGAAATCAGAAAGATATATATATATATATATAT